>JACEFZ010018606.1:42500-120000 GCA_014155875.1 Cepaea nemoralis
AGTCCATAAACGCTATTTATAGTAGTGATGGAATGAATTTTACGTGTGGATTAGCTTTCCCTATTGACAGTGTCCCTTGCCATCAGGCGAACCCACTCCGACTTCAGAGGTACATGATTAGAGTTCGTGATAGGAATAGCGTTTTATATAGCCGTGGAACGATGTCAATCCAATATGTCATAGCGTTCCAGTTGTCTGCTCTCTAGTGCTTTCTTCCATATCTGCTTTATGCACCATAACCATTATCATGGTCACTATCCTCCAGTTTGTAGACTGGAGTGGGAGATCATCCTTATCCAAATCTCGCTATCTCCAACAGATTATATCACTTTGTGTGCTAACTCTTTTCCATAGCATGACGGGATCTTACGATCTTCACACGCTGTCTTCCTCTATTTATAGTTTCATCAATCATTCCAGTTGTCACAGCCGGTTCCAGTACTTCTCTATAGTCTGGCCATAAATGGCGATTGCATCTTTCCGATTGTTGTGACACATTGTATTTGTGTCTTAGTCTCTTTTAAAACACTGACACTTAGGAACACTGTTAATAAGGAAGGACATTTAAATACGATCGGACATCATGCTTGACGCGGAAGACAGTGGAAGGATAAGTTGAGTTGAGTTGAGTTAAGAACCGACATCACTGCACTCAGGACATTCCCATGTGTGCTCCGTCCCCTCATCAACCAGCCAGCGAAGAGTCATACTACTAATCGTTCCAACCGCTTTCTGATTTAAAGTTCTTCTGGTCTTCCCTCTCAGTTCTGAGATTCTTCCAGAACCCCTACCGACCCCCCCCGCAATCTCATTCTTTTTCAAACGAGTTCTCAATCTGTTCCCCCGCCTTCTCCACCTGGTCCCACAAACGCATGACCACCTCCCCCTTGTTCATAGGCAATCTACCACCAAAAGGTGCATTCCCTGCCAGCCTATCAGCCTATTCATTCTCCCCCGCCTCCGCATGGCCAGGGCAAAATATCCATACAGTTCTCACAATCTGTGACATCTGAAGCGACGATAGCCATTCTACACGAAACATTCCTTTCTCCACCTTACTAAGCATACTCTTTGAATCCGTAATGAGTAACAATGTGTGTTGCACTAGTCTCCTCTAACCAACGGAATGCCGCTGTGACTGCCTCCACCTTCATTCTCATGCTGGAGGTCGTATTCTCATATGCCAGACTCTCCTTTTTAAAGACTCGTCCTTTGCAATAAAACCCCAACTTCATCTGTTTCTCACCACTGACCCATCAGTGTAGATGGCTATGTCACCTTGATGTTTGTTACTCTGGATCAGTTGTTCCACTTCAAAATCAATGCGGCCCGCTGCCCATTTTCTGCACCACGACCCAGTGTTACTATTACATTGTGCCAGTCCGTCATGTCTTCTGGAACTTTAACCCACTCTTTTTCACGATTGATGATAATAAAGGACACAAGACTGAAAGATAAGAAACATGTAAGGTTTGCTACAGGCATTGACGCGGGGATAGTTGAACACTTACAACAAGAAGGAAAACCCTGAAGCCGATAGGTAGAAGGCAGCTAAAGCCTTGACATTACTGAAACTGGCATTAAATATGAGAAGCAACGGTTACAGCAGAATATAACAATAGAAAATAAAAACAGATATTTATGAGTAGCTCATGCGAAAAAATTAGACATACTAAATGCCAGCAGCATGTCTCAACTTTAGCGCAGGAGTTACACATACCTCACTGTTTGTATTTTCTATTGGAACTGATAGTAGACTGACCACTTGAACGAGCAGTGATTTAGTCACAGCAGACAACAAACCATCAACAATACCCAGATATTATCGGTTCAGATATTTTATTTATTATGTGGATACCAGCAAATAACACACAACTGTATAAGCCTGACCTGCTCTCGCGTGACCCCGGTGCTCGAGTTGCTCGATCTGTCGATATCGAAAACACAATATTCTGACCCTCACTGCTTCCTGTCTTATCTGTTTGGTTGATCAACTGATTGAAGGAGGAAACATGCTGCATACAATGTGCGTGTTTCACTTTTGTTGTTGTTGTTTTTGTTGTTGTTTTTTTTTGTTCGTATATCCTTTACAAGGCATCGCTGTCAACATCAGCATCTTTCAGCTGTATGTTGATTTCTTGGCAAGATTACGCTCAGTAGATTTCCACTGTTTCTGAGCGACCGGCTCACATAACCCGCAAGTTACCGTGTCAAAGTAAAATAAATCAGCATTGAAAGGAGACGATAATTGCTTTCACATTTAATGTGATTGCATAGTCTCTCTCTCTCTCTCTCTCTCTCTCTCTCTCTCTCTCTCTCTCTCTCTCTCTCTCTTTCTCTCTCTCTCGGAAGGGCCGAATGTAAGATGGGCCTGCGCGCCCAATTTGTAACCCTAATAAAGTTGATTTGATTTGATTTGATTTGATTTGATCTCTCTCTCTCTCTCTCTCTCTCTCTCTCTCTCTCTCTCTCTCTCTCTCTCTCTCTCTCTCTCTCTCTCTCTCTCTATCTATCTATCTATCAATCTGTCCGTCCGTCCGTCCGTCCGTCTGATGGCCTGCATGTTTGCCTGGTCGCCCGTCTGCCTCATTGCTTGTCTGACTGTTCGTAACCTGTACAGCCCGCTCCTCTGCCTGCCTATCTGTCTGCCTGCCTATCTGTCTGCCTGCCTATCTGTCTGCCTGCCTATCTGTCTGCCTGCCTGAAAGCCTGCCCACTTGCCTGTCTACTTACCTACCTATCGGCCAATGTCTGTCTTTCTGTTTTGCTGTTTGGCTGTTCGTCCGTCTGTCAGTCCGTCGTCCACCCAACTATCCATCCATCCATCCATCCATCCATCCATCCATCTATCCATCCATCCATCCATTCATCCATCCATCCATCCATCCATCCATCCATCCATCCATCCATTCATCCATCCATCCATCCATCCATCCATTCATGTATAAATCTATCAATCCATCCATTCAATCAATCAATTATGTGCCATGACGGAAAGCGTGGGAGGTCATGACTCGCCATTTCACTCGATCACCAGAGTCGTGGATCAGCTCAGTTTTCCTGTCACGTTCATGCCATGTGGCAAAGTCATCCAGGTAGTTTCCTCTCGGTCTTCCTCTTGGTCTGTTCTCTTCGATCTTGCCAGTTGTCACTAAGTTCTCCAAAGCCATTTCTTCTCATAACAAGTCCAAAAGAATTTTGACTGTCTACGTCTAATTTCTCTAATTAATTTACGATTTTCATTTGCCTCCTGTAGTACTTGGTCATTGGTTTTTCTGTCTGTCCATGGTATTTTTTGCATTTTCCTCAGAAACCACATTTCTGCAGCCATCAGATGTTTTTCAGCTTGACTGTTCATTGCCCAAGTTTCACATCCATACAAAAGAACAGGCTCTATGTATCCCCTCAACACTCTTTTTCTCGTTTCTATTGACATCTTTTTATTGGTCAGAATGTTTTTCATCTTGCTAAAGGCTACTTTCGCCATGGCGATTCTTGTTCTAATCTCTTCAAGGCATCTCCCATCAGATGTTTTGATTGTTCCGAGATAATTGTACAGATTCACTTCTTGAAGAATATTCCCATTTACTTGTATATTACATTGTGGTATTTCGTTCTTCATAGTGACGATCATAACCTGTGTCTCTTTACAATTTAATTCTAACCCCAGTTGTTCACTGTGTTCAACAACCGCATCTACTAATTGTTGCAGATACTGCTCATTGTCTGAAATCAATACTGAATCATCTGCAGATATAATGTTATTGATTTTTCGTCCTCCAATGCTGATTACATTTATATCTTCTACATTTCTGAAAATATTTTCACTGTATAGGGAAAAAAGATCTGGAGACATTACACATCCCTGTCTAACATATCTCTTAATAGGCTGATATTGTCCCACTTCATTATCAATCCCTATAGCAGCTTGTAGTTTCCAATATATGTTTTTGTTATAAGTCTAATGTCTTTCCCATCAATTTGTAGATCTGCAAGCATATCCACCATGTTGACATGTCTAATTCTATCAAAAGCCTTTGTATAGTCATTAACGCAAAGATGTATATCCTTGTTTACTTCTATAGCACGTTCAGTAACTGATCGCAGCATATACACAGCACTTACTGTACCCTTTCCTTCTACAAACCCACATTGTTCTTCCCCTATTTCAGGCTGTATTTTCTTCCTCACTCTATCCTTGTGATGTGACTCATTATACTAATTGTTCTATGTTGATCACATTCCAAGGCTCCTGATTTCTTTGGGATTGGAATAAATACACCCATTCAGACAGACACAAATAGATGCACGCATATTTTAGTCTTAATTTGACAGAGACGGGCCACTTTGGTATCAGCTCACAAGGTGAACAACAAAGACATTTCCACCACTGTACAGCTCTGCTAGGATGCCTAGACGGAGACGGACGAATAAAATAATTAATACTTTCTAGCAACTTTTCAAGAATTTGAAGAACTATTCAAAAGGGCCGCGAAAAACAGCTACAGATGGGTGTTGACTAAGCAAAAATAACATCAGCCCTCGGCAGAACCAAAGTAAAAAGAAAACTCAAGTTGCAATAAGAAACATGTCAAAGGAGGACAAGAGACAGCAAGAGGAGGCACTTCAGCATGTCCAGGTGAACTTATTAGGTATTTTACGTGTGGGGACGTGACATCCTTGAGACTCGTGTCATCATTTATAGACTTCGCCGCTAGCAGACGACAGACTTGACACTAAGAGCTTCCCAAAAGTCGTGAGTGAACGATCGTACGAAAGTCGTGTCGGCAGCCTATAATTCTTATGCACTGTACCCTCATCGCGTGATTTGCTTATTATGAATATCCCTTATTTATTAGATAATACTCTCACTACACATAGCTTAGTGGATACACGCTCGCCTCCCGTCTTGATGGTCACGGCTTAGATTCACATTCGAGACGGATTTGATTTTCTAAAATTGACCTGGTCTTCCAGGTCGACCAGGATGGTACCAGGAGGTTTCGAGTAAAGCAAAAGCAGCCGACCTGAAACTACCTACACTAACCATCGAAGGCCGATTTTTTTTTTTTGCATATCCTTTACAGGACATAGCTGTCAACACCAGCATCTTTCAGCTGTATGTTGATTTCTTGGCAAGATTACGCTCAGTAGTTTGCCATTGCTTTCTGAGCGGCCGGCTCACATACCCCGTTAGTTATCGATGCGATTCGAACCACCGCTGATTCTTACCGTCATCACGTTAACCCACGAGAGTATACGAGATTACGGAGAAAAGTCATAACCTCTAAGCCACGAAGCGAAGACCGATTGGTGAATATCAATATGGCTCAAGCACCACATACCCAATGCGGCCTTGCGTATAAAGGGGGTCCTTTACCCTTATTTTACTTTAAAATACTACATATTTTATGCTTACATTAGCTTTTTTTTCGCATATCCTTTACAGAACATTGCAGTCAACACCAGCATTATTCAGCTGTTGCTGAAGTCTTGGCAAGTCTTACGTTCAGTAGTTTGCCATTGCTGTCTGAACGACCGGCTCACATGCCTCTGTAAGTAACCAGCGCGGCGCTTTCCGCTGCCGAATCTCGTGCAGCTGTGTTTCGTACGTGAGGATATGGGATTACGAACAGCGCCCTCAACCGCTTTGCAGGAAGACCGGCTTACATTACCTAGCAAGGTAATATATTCCCTCCGAAGCAGCAGTTGATTCTATCCCGCCCAAATGTAATAACTAGAGCCTGACCTTGTGACAGTTGGACTTGTACACACACGCACAGACACACACACACACGCACGCACGCTCGCACGCACGCTCGCACGCACGCACGCACGCTCGCACGCACGCACGCACGCACACACACACACACACATACACACACACGCACACAACGAATTAACTAACCGCTTATGTGGCGACACAAATAACAAAACAAAAAACACGAAGCGTCGTTTCCATATATCGATAGTGCGAACTCATGTTTGCTCTCTAACAGTTGACAATCATCATCATGGTCATGATCATCATCAATCATCATCATCATCATCATCATCATCATCATCATCATCATCATCAACATCATCATCATCATGTGTCCTGTCGAATGACTTAGTTCATGTATGTTTAAATATCATCATCACTGGTGTTCTGTATGATGTTTATTGATACTATTCTTCCACTTCTACATCCATTCCAACATCTTGAATCTGATTTAATCATATTGCTGTCATAACATGGCAAGGATGTGCGCAACATACAGTACCAAACTGTCACGTATTGAGGATGTTCTGTAGACGGCCTTCTCCACGTCAAGTTGAATAAAAGGTTCGACGTTCCGTAGATGGCATTCTCCTCATCAAATTAAATCATAGGTTCGACATTCTGTAAACTACCTTCTCCCCGCCATGTTTAATCAAAGATCCGAATTTCTGTAGATGGCCTTCTCCTCGTCAAGTCGAATCAAAGGGTAGACATTCTGTAGACGGTCTTCTCCCCGTCAAGTTGAATCCATACATTGTTCCGTATCGATCTGAACAAATTTGATCCCATGAGATATTGTTCTCGTCTGTGGTACTGATGACGCAACATATTTACGGTTTAGTTGCTGGCTGGAATGTCTTGTTTCTGTCCACTAATAAATCGTTTATCACACATGCGTGTTTTTGTGTAGCATTCCTTTTTGTTTGTCACGTTATGTTACTGTGGCTATCCTAGTGTGAATGTGACGAGTAGTATTGTGTTGAAATAAATTGTTCAAACATCATTATGTATCGCAATGATTCAGTTATTCATGATTTATTGCCGCCTAGCTTATCACAAAATTATTATATTTGAATAAATGCATCTCTGCTTGTGGAAGAAACGGCAGTTTGGTATATTTCATTATTGTCTTTTCCCTCGTCTTCCTCTTCTTCCTCCTCCTTTTTTCTTCTTTTCTTCACACTTCTCCACCACCACCTCTTCCTCCTCTTCCCCAACCTCCTCCTTTATCGACTTCTTATTCCCAATTCTCTTCCTCGTAGTCCATCAACATGGTATTTCTTCTAGTGGACTGGACTGATTTTTTGCTTGTTGATTACCTTTCCCTATTACCAGTGTCTCTCACCATCACGTTAACCAACTCCGATCCTGAGGATACTTGTAATTTAAGTTACCAAGTCAAGGACGAGAAGTCAACATTGTAATTCATAGTCCAGCTGACCACTGCTACCTTGGTATGGTTAAGATGTTTAAGGATAAGAGCTCTTATACATTCGGCCATGCTGACCTCCTATACATCCATTTAAAGAATACGATATTTTAAATGCATGTATAATAACCAAGGATGGGTGATACAACAAACGTAGAAACATTTAAGACCGCTGTCAAAGAATGCTTGTACCTTCAGATAAGCACTGTCGTCATTTGGAAGTGGTTAATTTGGAATCTCCATGTGGCGACACTATAGACTTACATTTGTTTATTACCAAGTGTGTACAAATCGGCGCTGTGGCTTGTGTAGCGACACTACAGACTTCCATTTCTTTATTATTTAGTGTTTCCATGTAGGCGCTGTGCTTATGTAGCGACGCTAAAATACTCTGCCCAGCGTTGAAGGTGTTCTTTCTTATCGGTGACCAATGTTTCCCCATCAGGACTGAGGAGGGGAACTACACCTGGTGAGGCAGGACCATAGACTTCTTTCAGTGAATAATAGAAATGTTTCATATCATGTCTGTCAGCAAAGCCTTGAATTTCATCATCTTTGTTGCTCAGCCAGGAGTTCCGCATGTGCTGAGGTTTCTGCTGCACTACTATCCGAATGTTATTAAGGTATCTTTTTTTGATGTTGACTTCGAGTCATTCAAATATGCTTTGAGAAGAAGATGTTTCTCGGCCAGCAATTGGTTGATGTCTTCGGAATTTTCATCAAACCAGTCTTTATGCTTTCGAGGGGGGGGGGGGGGGGGGGAAGAGAGAGAGAGAGAGAGAGAGAGAGAGAGAGAGAGAGAGAGAGAGAGAGAGAGAGAGAGAGAGAGAGAGAGAGAGAGAGAGAGAGAAGGGGGCCTCAGGAACCAAGATTTCCATATCAGTGTTGAAAATTATGTCCTTTAGGGCTCTCCACTCGTTTCCTGTTTAGCTGCAGCATTGGGCTTTAGGCGGTCTTCCAGCATATTTTCAAACGACAGCCACATAGTCAATGAGGTGCCAGTGTTTCTAGTGATGGTGCATCCACGATATCCTATTTCTCGTGGGAGGACAGACAATTGTGTTGGTGATCAAGAGATCGTGGTCGGCACAGGTTTGAAGGAGGAGGAGTCCATTGCTGTTACAATTTCCTACTCTGTACTTTCCAATGATGCCACTCCAAGAGGTGATGTCCTTGCCTACTCTGCCTTTGAAGTCCCCAAGGAGTATAAGTTTGTCTCCTTAGGGAACAGATGTTAATACGTTGCGTACGTCCTCATAGAACTTGTTTTTGACGTCATCTTCATTGGTCATGGTTGGTGCGTAGATACTCACGATGGTTGCATGCTTCTTTCCTTTCAGCAGGGGCAACTTAATGGTCATAAGCCTGTCATTTATAGCCTTCGGAAATTCAGATAGTTTGCCAACAAGGGCCGACTTAATGGCAAATCCCAAACCGAATTGGCGTCTTTCCTCGCTTTTTCTTCCACGTCAGAAGAATGTGTAGCCGGCACCTACTTCACAGATTTGCCTTCTTCTACTAGCCGTGTCTCGCTCAAGGCTGCAATGCCGATGTTGTACCTGCCAAGCTCTCTCCCAGTCAGTGCTGTTCGTCTTTCTGGGCCCTGCGCGAGGCCTCTATCAAGTAGGGTGTGTACATTCGAATTTCCGATTGTGAAGGGAATATGGTTTGCTCTTTTAGCATTAGCTGTTTTTACTTTGTTTGTATGTCCACCTGGGTACCCACCAACCGCGACTAGCTGGTTAGGTAATGATGGAGCAGACAATGTTTAGTGCACCTTTTCTTGCCCCTTCCTCATGCTATGGAGGTGAGCAGTGTATTTCTATAGAGGGCTGCTCAGTCGCTCAGAGGGCTGTCGAATCCCACTGTTGCTGTGGTCAGTAGAAGACGACCATATGGCCTGAGCCACCTGTGTGCAGGTCTGCGACTACGGCTGCCTTCGTAACCACGCCTGCTGCTTCGCCGCTCGCCAATAGTCACAAGGCTTGAAGGTGATATATGAAGTTAAATGATGAATGACTTTCGCGATGAACTGGATTAAAGTGAGGAAGAATTTCGCAATTCGCCGACCTCACTCTCTCGCCTGAGTCCATCTGAGCCCAGTGGCAAGGCAACTCAAGACGACTGGAGACGAATACAGGTGCAATGGATGACCATGGGAGCTCTTCGTGCCTTGCCGTGCTCATTACGTTCCACAACGCTTTGAAGGTAAACGCCGTCTTGTCCGTTAAATAAACAATAACGTCTTCCGCGCAGTCTGCCGAGTCCAGTCTTAACATGCTGGGTAAGCATACACTAGTTCACCGATTGGTTTGACACCAAATCGGCTACCCACGCCTGGCTCAGCTAGCCTGTCACAGCTGTTGCCCGGGCGGTGGCCGCTGTCGCATGTTGACAGCTACTAGGAGCCACACTCGTGAGCTGGATGTCAGGCCTGGACCAATGGGGTGGGCCCTGAAAATAGCGTGACAGTCATCCTTACCAAAGATACCACCAATGTTTGACAACCTGTACCCCCTGTTCATTATTTAGTGTGTCCATGTCTGAGCCGTGGTTTATGTAGCGACACTATAGACAATTGTTTATTATCTAGTGTGTCAATGTCGGCGCCGTGGCTCATGTAACGACACACATGGTCTCTACAATTCAGCCAGGGCTTTGTAAGTGGTGAGGTTTGAATCGCAGTTCCAACTTCACAGCAACGGGTCGTCCCCATTATGCTCCGTTCCTGTGCCAGTGAATATCAAACAAAACGCTCCCCACTGCCCAATGAGGAAAGTGGAAAAGACAGGAGTCTCGAAAAACAACAGCCCGCACAGATACAGTGTGCATAATGCCGCCGCCAGAATATCAACACACCAGACTTCTACGAAACACCCAATTCATCTCTGATGGAATCGGGTCATTTTCCTATCTGGATGTTTCCTAGATGTTCACCCACAGTCCACGAAAATACAGTTCATCACCAACGGCAGTGGCAGTCAACCAGAAGCCCAGCCACCTGCCATTGCTCCGAACATGCAGTCACGTTCCAAAAAAAAACAAAAAAACTTGGGCAGATTCAACAGCACACAAAAAAAACTCACAGCTCACAGTGTCGCGTCACGCACTCACTCAGTAGCAGGGCGACGGAACCATCAAGCCTCCTTAGTCGCCTCTTACGACATGCGTGGTAGGCTACAGTGTTGCTATTATGTGCTTCCCTTATGGGCCCCGGCAACACACGGGAGTATTATGCTATATTTTGGGGTGCGCACTGTAAAAACTATTGTCTCTCAAGACGGCAAGGTGCCAGTGAGTCAATCAGTGAGTAGTAGTAGTAGTAGTAGTAGTAGAAGTAGTAGTAGTAGTAGTAGTAGTAGTATTAGTAGTAGTAGTAGTCGTAGTAGAAGTAGTAGTAGTAGTAGTAGTAGTAGTAGTAGTAGTAGCAGCAGCAGCAGTAGTAGCAGCAGTAGTAGCAGTGGTAGCAGTAGTAGCAGTCGTCGTCATCGTCGTCGTACGGTTCCAACTTCACAGCAGCAGGTCGCGCCATAATTGCTCCATTCCTGTGATAGTGAATAACCACACGAAGTGCTTATCATTGTCACACATGAACTCGTGAAGGAAACATAAGATTCGACAAGCCACATCTCCAAAGCTCCGATAACAGGTCGCCCTTAACTTTAATATGCATTTCGTTGTCGGACATGACAACATTAGACAACATGAAAACGTCGATTATGAAATATTCCAGTGTGAAATCATTGATTCTCAGAATATTATACATTATGTATTATGGAAAATGACAAACTGAATGATGAAAACATAATGCGCGTACATTCTGGGTACTATCTGAGTTCATTAAACAAAAAAACAAAAAAACCAACTTAGAGTGCACTGTTTCACCTAAAGTTTCACCTAAACAAAACAAATGAAATTTTCATAACTCTATTTCCTTCCCGTCATATCTTTTCTTGTCTAAGACACGTTGAGGCCCATCCTCCATTAGAATTCCGTGGTTTCCCGGTAATAGAATCACACACTAGAAGCAACGAGAGAAAGTAGCAAAGCTCTAAAGGATTAACGATTTCCACCAAATTGAACATTTCTGCTAGAGAATATATTTAGTCGGTTGCATCATGTCAGTCATTTTATTTATAATAAGTTAATTGCATATCCTTTACAGGACGTAGCAGTCAACCCCAGCATTGTTTTGACTGTTTATGATTCCTGGACAAGTTTACGTTCAGTAGTTTGCCATTGCGTTCTGAACGACCGACACTCATACCATTGTAAGGAAACCAACGATAGGGATCCGCTTTCAAATCGCCCGCAGCTATGTTTCGAACGCGGTATGCGGAATTACGAATTGCGTCCGTAACGCCTTCGTCATAGAGTCAGTTTATTCTATTTATATCAGTGGTTCTCAACCGGTGGGGAATTCCAACCCCCCCCCCTCTCCCCCTCACCGCCCAGGGGGGAAGTTTAGTGTTTCCAGGGGGGGGGGGAATTAAGATTATTTCAAGATCGCATTATTACAAGAAGCAGTTACTTGATATTGTTTTTCACTCTAAATTTTACGGTTCTGTACTTCTCGCCCTAATGAACTTCGTTTTATAACGTAAGTAGACCCGTAAATCACATTTTATTTAGATATCTAGATTTGATCTAGTATGTGTTATTAAATTTAGCTTCCATTTTTATGTATACTGTGTAAGGGTGGGGGATTTATAGGGAGGAAATTCGAAAAGGGAGGGGGGGGGGAGAATGACGTTCTGAAATATGGTAAAGGGGGGCATGGACCAAAAAAGGTTGAGAACCACTGATTTATATTTACGTTTAATATCACCGTGGTAGAGGTGAAGACTTCCTTGAAGACAGCAGTTTGAAAATCTTTAAGTCTTTTAATTTACATTGTTCCGGCAATTCATCGCCATCAAGTGAGTTGTGTTGTAGTATTTCGCCAAGTTGTGGCTCATTACTTCGGACTTGACGTTTTTTCTGGTTTGCCTTCCCTAGCCTATGACTGTCTCCAAGACAAGGTATGTGTATCGATTCGACTGATCCCTAGCTCTTGATCTGTTCAAAATGGAGACCCTAATAGTAGCATCGATAGCATATCTCTTAGAATAATTGAAACACGGAAATCACTCTATCACATTAAGGTGAAGTTCAGGAAATGAAGATTGAATATTATGTTAAAACTGTACTCCACAAGGTAAGTAAAGAAGGAGCATACATAATGGATACATTACAATTAATATGTGTATGATAACTGTGTTATCCATTTCTTTTTCACATATTGATGAACGGGTAAATATACTATATAAATCTGTGTTTTATTTGTATATAATTAAAGAATTACAGAGGTGTAAGATAATGAGTTTATAACTATTTCAATGAGTCTGACACATGCACGATTAATAGAAGCAACACACACAGAGAGAGAGAGAGAGAGAGAGAGAGAGAGAGAGAGAGAGAGAGAGAGAGAGAGAGAGAGAGAGAGAGAGAGAGAGAGAGAGAGAAGAAATGAAATGGAGGAAAAAATAACAAGAGTCAAAAACAAGAGTAAACGACAGTGAGGGATAATGATTAAGAAAATGAGGAGAAAATGGAGGAGACGCAGAGAACCAAAAATAGAGGAAAGTGAGAATGACTGAGCAAGAGAGAGAGAGAGAGAGAGAGAGAGAGAGAGAGAGAGAGAGAGAGAGAGAGAGAGAGAGAGAGTGAGAGAAAAGAAATGAAATGGAGGAAAAAATAACAAGAGTCAAATACAAGAGTAAACGACAGTCAGGGATAATGATTAAGAAAATGAGGAGAAAATGGAGGAGACGCAGAGAGCCAAAGAGAGGGGAAAGTGAGAATGACTGAACAAGAGAGAGAGAGAGAGAGAGAGAGAGAGAGAGAGAGAGAGAGAGAGAGAGAGAGAGAGAGAGAGAGAGAGAGAGAGAGAGTACTCAATCCTTAAGCTTTTGAAAATGAAGTTCTTTCGTTCTTAAGAATATACTTTAGTGTCTACCCCAGGCGTTTGCTTCTGCTTGGATGCCCTCCGCCGTAGATAGCAATTTTCTAGCTGTTATGACACGTGACTACCTTACTCTGCTCAGGTGAAGGGTTGTTCATTTACTCCGTCGAACAAAATCATGTGAGTTACCAGTCCTCTACCAATAGAAGTTTGTAATTGTGAATATCCCTTCAACAAGCTCAGACCAGCATGATGTATCCCATTCTCTTCAGTACTTCAGCAGCTGAACATATTTGTCTGCGATATCTCCCACTTATTTTTCACGAGTCTTGCCATGGGCGATAACAACTCTGAACATTTCACATTCTCTGGCAAATAAGTAAGTAAAGTGCCATTATACACGCCTTAACTGATTAACTACCGTAGGATAATTAATCGCCTTAAGCGCCTTCTTGCATCTGCCATGGGTTTATACATCGCCGAAATGTTCTCATTGCGTTATAATAAAAAAAACAAAGTTGCTAACATATTAACAACTTTTAAGTCATAACTGTGACACATCTATACTTCCCATATTCAGTGAACTATTTTTATTTGGTCCAAACTTAATTTTTGTTTGTCACTGAATCTGTTAAAGCTAATTGGACACATGGTGCTAACAAACGTGCCTGAACCAGATCCGTTGCAATCTGTTCAAGTATTTGGGCCCAAGGAAACCGCCACTGCGGTAGCCCAATGCAAGCGTGGAAATAGTCTCATCAAAGTCAATGGACGCATACTAGATCACATGGTGCCTCAAATTCTTCACGTAAAGCTTCAAGAGCCATTTCTGTTGCTGGGCAAAGAGAGATATGCTGGAGTTGATATTCGAGTGCGCGTAAAAGGAGGTGGTCATACAGCACAGATCTATGCCATCATCCAAGCTATTTCAAAGCCATCGTCGTATTATCAAAAATATGTGGATGATGCCTGCCAGAAAGGGATCAGGGATGTCTTGATACAGTATGACTGATTCCTGCTGGTTGTAGATCCTCGTCTTGCGAGACCAAGAAGCTTAGTTGCTCTGGAGCTCGTGCCAGATACCAGAAATCTGACCGTTACATTTTGGTTGTTGTTATTGTTCAAGAGACAAAAATTACATTGCTAAATGTAAAAACAAATTGTCCCATAATTTTATAGTCGAATATGCACACGATTGTAATATGATAAGTATCACACCGGTCGCCTTTACTTATAAGAAATTTCCATGCACCCATTTGAGCCTGGTTCGACCTAGAAGCTCGTGCCAAGTTTAAAAACTCGAATCCGCCACGATAAAGATCAAACCCACGACCACCGGGCCGGCAGAGGCGCGTCTAGCCACTACGCTACCTCGGCTGCCACATGCTTTGGTACTTGAGATTAATTCATTTGCTGACATCGTCCCAGCTCCAGCACGAAACTGTCCATCATTGTTTCTCTGTAGCGTCCCATGTCTTTATTTCTATTAATTTTATTTAGTGGCACGTTTCTTTACCGAGCTAATTATGAGAAGGGAAGTCAGCCAATCAGTGAGGCTCTTATCAGTCTGTTACTTATTATCTGCGTGATTCGGATTGTGTCGGTCTCTTGTGTCATTGATTTCTGTATCCACATTCAGGACTGAAGTAAATAGCATAATATGTTTTGTTAAATAAGTATATAAATACAAACGAAGAACTTCACGTTAATCGCGTGTAAAGATCGTTCTTATACAATTGTGTATGAATAGTGTATGATTTGAATGCCAATATTGTAGTTTTAAAAGTTGTGCAGCTGGAAATATTTTTAGAGATAAGAGTTAGAGTCGGGCAACATGAGAAGTTTCTTGACAACCCTTTGTCATCCTACGAAAGGTGTCAGCAGTGGAATTGACACGTTCTGTTGGAAATATGGAGATGCAGAGAAAAATCATCGCCAAATCTTGCAGGTAAGGCATTAGATGATGATACCCATACCGTTAATGTAAACAATAAATTGTGGCATTCACGTAGTAACATAAGTTTATGAATGCTGTCAGTTAACTGAAAATTGATATTGTCTGAGTAAAATCGCCAAGACAATATTGTTAATTAACTTAATGTTAGTCAAATGGTAGTGTTGGTAACGCACTGGCTAGCAGGTTTGCGTGCCGGAACGGTGGTCATGGGCTTGAAATTGCATGCAGGTTGATTTGTAATGAGCTGACATCGAATCCTTGTCCACCCATGCTCATGCAATTAATACGTTATCAGCATAACGTCATAACCGGTACACAAACACTCCTGCTATAAATACTAGTGATGAGAATCTCTGTGGCGAAGTGGTCAAGCCGTTTGACTCGGGCTCCGAAGGTTGTGGGTTCGATTCCGGGCCGCGTCCTTCGATTCACGAGTGAAAATTTTCGGAGACTCATGTGGGTCGTCGGTAGACCTACGGAGTTCGTGCTTTGTGTGACACTTTCCGCGTTGTGGAAAGAAACCGAGCCATATGGGATAAATCCCGGTGCAATGAAGTCGACCCTGTCGACTTTTAAGCGACTTTACACTAATGATGAATTGGAATTCAATATCATGTTTCTCTGATCTCCCTCCTCGAAAACAAATCATCGCTTCCTATTGGTATTAAATGCACAGGAGCGTATGTTAAACTCCAGGTATTTGTTGAGTGCCGCAAGAACATGAAATTAACTTAGACTTACATTGCAGAGATACAACTAAGCACTGATAGTGAGAGATGTATATGATGGCGATTTATGACATGATGTATGTTAGATGACAATAACAATTACTTAGTTAATTAGTCTTCGAAGTTATGCCGTGCTGAGTAAAGGCAGTTGATCTTGGCGGCAAGTTTTGCTGGGAAAAAGCCACCATCCCTCTGGCCGGAATCCAGAAAATATCAAACTGCTTCTGCAGGAGCAGGTTGTTATAATTTAACTTCATAGTTAGGTTTATGTCTCCGGAATGCGAGAACACTCCTGAAGCAACCCTGAAGTATAATATAATAACAACGTCTACTAGTTGAGAATTGGCGCAGGCTAAGATGTTGTCGAATCGTGAAGTGGTTGATGATGATGATGATGATGATGATGATGATGATGATCATCATCATCATCATCATCATCATCATCATCATCATCATCATCATCATCATCGGCATTGGAATCGGCATCATTATTTGAAATGTCATAACGGAAGGAGAAAAAACTGACATACTGCAAGATTTAAACATTTAAACTGGCTCGTAGACAACAGCGTGTCTCCGAAACAGAAATACTTCGGCTACTTTAAATGACAGAGTGGATTGAAAGGGACATTGATGGAAGAAATGGTTACAGAAATAGTGGCAGGGGTTGATTAGCTTGGAAATGGACACATGACATTGCTGACGCCTTTGTCATGGGGGTGCATGAGTCAGGAGAACTGAATTTTTCCTCTGCTTTGTCCACTATATTTTGATAACTTGTTTATAGCATATAAGTTCAAAGGCCTCGTGTTTCTTCATTAGTAATCAATAACACACATCTACAGGTTGCCACTGGAAAGATACATATTTTCAAAATGTTACCTCAACGTCGTTAGCCAGAGTTATGCTTTAGGTTCTTAATACTGGTTAATACTGCATTGGTCGGGCCCGACTACATGTGATGTTATTTGAACAAAACCCCTTCTCTTATAATTATGTATTTAAAATATTCAAAGTCTGGGACACTGATTGTTGCATTCATTGGTGGTGAACACAAACACATACATACAATCACTAAGACATTTGTGCCTGTGCATGTGTCTTCCAGAATCATGTTTCAAGGCCGTTAGTCCAAGATGCTGTATCGAGGAATCGAATATACATCTCGGCATGGGCCCAGTAACCTAAATGCGCTTTTATGTGAGTGTTGTCACTAATGTTCACTGCTCACTTTGCGAAATCACAGCTAACCGATTATAACTGCTGTGCAGCGTCGAGTATCTCCACAAACTTGTATTTAACTATAAGGGAATTGTATTTTCAATTGGTCTGGGATCTCATGTCGTCTCTGTCTAAATTGTTACCATGACATTGAACGGAAAGTAAAGGTATCCGGCGTGATATTGAAATCACCCATGGGTTGATTATTGGTCTAATAGGATAAAGATTGTACCAAGCAACTATTTGTAGCCAGTCAGCCTCATGGAGTGAAAAGTGGTACTCTACCTTTACTTCTATGTCTGTATAATCATTGCCGTGTGTGTTATGTCTAACCAACATGCTGCATCCACATGAACTTGTTTGACTACGCGCGTATCTGAGTCATCGTGACATTTTTATAGAACTTTATCTTGATCGTATGTGTGTACGCCATTTGTTTTATTAGCACAATACTATATTATGGCTCGTGTATAGCTGAACCTAAAATGTAGTTTGCCATCTCAGATCACTATCAAGTGTTTTTAGAAGAAGAGAAAAGAGGGACTATTATCCCAGAATAACGTAACGACGTACTTTGTGTATACATAAATAAAAGTTAGGTGCATGTCAATTACAGGACGTACTGATGCCCAGGTAAGGGGTTCAACCCCTTGCATGGGGTAGTTGGACTAAAATGTTGACCTTTTCTCCTTGACTTGGGGACGTAAATTACAAGTACCTCTGAAGTCGAAGTAGTTTCGCTTGATGGCAAGGGACACTGTTAATAGGGAATGCTAATCCACACGCAAAATTCAGTCCATCACTGCTATAAATAGTGTGTATGAACTACGCTTGAGTTCAAAGCGAGCGAGCGAAAAACAATTACAGGACATTTCAGTCAACCCCATCATTTATTGGTTATTTATGATTTACTATGCAATGCTAGTTCAGCAGTTTGCCATTGCTTTCAGAACGACCGGCACCTCATACTACCGAAATCAACGCATCTCGGTCTGCTTGGAAATTGGCTGAAAGCTGATGTCGAATCCTGGAATTACGAGCAGGGATTACGAAACTGTGGTTTCTTTCACCCCTAAGCCGCAGCGCGATGAGCGCGCGCGCATACAAACACACACACACACACAAACATACACACACACACACACACACACACACATATATATATATATATATATATATATATATATATATATATATATATATATATATATATATATATATATATATATATATATATATATATATAGGCAGACAGTTAGAGCATTGTGTAGAGCTGATCCGGCAGATTGTCTTGTTCCAAATGTACGGGTGTTACCTAGCCTCTGGAGTAAACTAGGCAGGCCGAGAGAGAGATAATGCATGTTTGGCAATACGCATCCAGAGCATCGGTATTTGCCAGTCTTTGATAATACAAAACCAAGATATGGGTAAATATCAGTCCTCGGTAATATGTACTTGGGAAGCGGATAACTACCAATATTTGAGAATGTTGCAATAGATCATGCGCACTCTTTAAATGTTGCATTTCCTATGGAGAATGTTGCAATCAACTCAATGTTGATCGTCACGGCACGCACGTTTACTCACACATGATGTTAATTATTATGATTCTATCATAATAGGTACCCATGATGTGCATAATTATCAGTTTGTAATAATATAGTAAATTTAGTTGCATGTCCTTCACAGGACGTAGCAATCAACCCCAGCATTTTGGCTGTTTGTGATTCCTGGGGAAATTTTACGTTCAGTAGTTTGTCAGTGCTTTCTGAGCGATCGACTCCAATACCTTTTTTGAAAAAACAAAAACAAAACAGCACTACTGTGTTTCGAAGTCGGGTATACGGGATTACGAATCTCATTCGTAATGCCTTCGCCACGGTGACTGGTTGTGATAATATGCACCGGATGTTAGAATAAACTCAGCTATCCTATAGATTGTGAAGTAAACAGATCAATGGGAAAGTAACGTATTATCTAATATAACAATTCTATGGCTTATGGCATATGATATATTATATACTACATGCTTGCAGCGCTCCCTAGAGTGAAAGTGGCATTATCGTACAACTGCAAGTTCCTCTATAATACTTAATAAAAGCACAACAACTATACATTAACGTACTGATCTGACACAATTTTGACAGAAATAAACATCACGAATGCCAGGAACACGAACAATCGGATATAACTGTAAGCGTACACATTTGAACTATAGGCATCTACATCAAACTCTTAGTCTTTAGTGACAGACAGGATGTTTAGCAGTGATTCTCAAAATGTCATACTGTGAGGAAACCTCAGTAGTGCTGTTAATGTTAGGAATACAGGATGATGCAAACAGAACACCACTATTTCAGATTCAGCTAGTTAAGATTATTTAAGAAATCATGACAAACAGTAGTGGTTCGAATCGCATCGGTAACTTACGGGGTATGTGAGCCGGCCGCTCAGAAAGCAATGGCAAACTACTGAGCGTAATCTTGCCAAGAAATCAACATACAGCTGAAAGATGCTGGTGTTGACAGCTAAGTCCTGCAAAGAATATGCAAAAAAAATAAATAAATGACAAACAGTACATTAATTTTAAATACAGAAGCCACAAACAATAGTTAGTTAGTTAGTCGACAGATCATCCTCATTGCACATCGAACCATTCAGTCCATAAGTGCTCGGATCCCCTCATCAGCAAATCCCGCAGCGTGTAGCGGCTAAGGACACCCAGCCACAAATGTTGCACGATTTATTGCCTGGCATATTTAGCTGCATCACGCCAGGTACACTCTGCAGAGTTATATATTATAAGAAGTGAGTAAGTAAACAATAATTAAGCTGACGCATTTAAAACACATAGTCACAGGTATTGTTCAAATATGGAACATCTGTTATCCCAACGACAATTTCAAATTTAGAACGGACCCTTTTTGTTTACAAAACACCGACTGGAACCTGAACCAGGAAAGAGTTAGTAAGGCTTCGAAACTACAGATTTATTGAGCTGAAAATGGTGAAATAGCGATGAATACTTCCCGGTTGTACTACATTTCACAGTCTCATAGTTGAACATACAAGTAGAGTACCTGTGATACTCCTGTTTCAAAATACTGGCTAACATCGCAAATGGACAATTTCCGACAATGTACTGCATGACTCATCTGGGTATACACATTATAAATGAAGCTACGATAACATCATAGTCTCTTGCATGGTTTAAAATCATAATTATTCCTGCATACAGCTGTAGAAGAAAATAATTTCTGCATCCTGAGGACTGACCACAAAATGGATATGTATTCAAGCAGGCCACTTAACAAGCCGCTGCCTATGTCGCGGAGAAACACCTGTACAAGTGATTGGTAATTCTGAACGATAAACACCAACATACACTATAAAACGTCATATACGGCCAATAGTAGCTCTCTATAGTGCGGTTACAATGCGAGACGTATCGAATAATCATTATCATCATCATGTAACAGGTACCTTGCAAAAGGTTGCTCTACTCACGACCTGCAGAAAAGTTTCTCAATTTTGTGTCATGTGTCCTGCCCTCAAGGTGCCTTCAGTGTCCTGTACCCATCTTCATGCTGCTTGATCTCGGCCATTTCTTCCAGGAATTATTCCTTCCATTATTGTTCTTTGCAAGTCATTGTGACGTTTGATATGGCCAACGTTTCCAAGATCTAATGCTGTTGTGAGCCAGTTTTCTTCGACAAGAGCAAACATCCACAAACCCCTATGTAGAGTTAGAAGAAGACCAAGAAAAGGAAGGATAAAAAAACTCAAAAGTACCATAAACAAAACGAATTAAACACAATCAAGGCATCTCATCTGACCTTGAAAAGCGAGCCTAGACACACCACACCACTAACTTCAACGACACGTGCTGTTTAAGAAGAGATATAATCCCCCTGTGGCCAGGCAACGGATAACATGAGAAACATAATTTTCACCAACAGGCAATGAGGCTGTTCATGTTTAATCTGTCACTTTCTCTCAGTGTCTACTAATGTTGCTACTGAGTTTGCATCAAAGGAAAATCACGTTCCGTCTTTACCAGGTCCAAGAGATGAATTGTAACAGCCATGTTCATTGTTTCCGCCATTTTGATATCTCTCGAAATGTATTTGCTAAAATAAAAACAAACAAACCGTTCTTTAAATCGCGAAACTAGCCCAAACTTGAATACTTTATCTGTTATCCAGACATTTAAACGTTTATAGTTACAAATACAAGACGTTATCGGATTCAAAATCATAATCACCATGACCATGAAATGCCTTGTACAATGGTGTTGAGAATAATTTGCTTCCACATCTCGTGATCTCCATCAGAATTTACACAGTCATGTGCTGATATATTCATATTTTGTGTAACTAGGGCATACTTGAATAGTTTATCTGTTACTTGGTGCTAGCCAGACATTAAAGCGATTACTGTTACCAAAACAAGACTTTACCGGATTCATAATCATGATCATAATCACCATCTTCAAATGACTTGAACAATGGTGTTGGGAATCATTTTTCTCCACATCTGGCGAACTCCATATGAAATTACACATTCATGTGTTGATACATTTACATGCCGTGGCTAAAGGCTGCAAAGAACCTGCTCTCGCTTTATTCCTCTTTTCTGTTTAAACTGTTCTAATCGATATAATAAGTTCAGTTGTGTTCTACCCCAATGTGACCACAAAATATCGATCGCTTATTTCTGTTGTTAGCGTGTCGTTGTTGTCATGTCTTCGTAGCTTTAAAACAATCAGGTAACTCATGTTGGCTGTCCAAGGTGTTTTATGTGGTTTCAGTAAATTGTTTGTTGAATTTTGTTAGCGTTTGCATCGTGAGACAAACACATGTTGTACAGTGGCTTGATTGTCCACGTCAGTTTGCAAGGCACTTTATACTTGTAATAATTGTGGAGTGAAAACATATTGCCTTGTTTTGGTATAGAGTCGTGAATTAGAAATTCTCTCGTTATAAAGATCTGGGATGGTATGTGTAAATTCGTCAGTTTATAAAGTTGTGAGCTAGTAAAGGAGACATTTCTTAATTTATAAAGTTATGAGCAAGAAAAGAAGAAATTATTCAGTTTTATAATGTTGTTTAGCAACTAAAGGAGAAATTATCCAGTTTATAAAGTTGTGAACTAGTAAGTGATACATTCTTCCCTTTATAAAGTTGTGAGCTAGTAAATGAGAAATGCACCCCTTTATAAAAATTTTTGAGGTAGTAAATGAGAAATCCTCCCCTTTATAAAGTTGTGAGCTAGTATATGAGAAATTCGTTGCCAATCGCGCTCCTCAGAAGGTATATCCCAGTGGTTCTCAACCGGTGGGAAATTCCCCGATTATTTCAAGATCGCGTTAATACAAGAACCAATTATTTGATATTGTTTTTCTCTCCATACTTTACGGTTCTGTACTTCTCACGGTTCTGAAATTTGTTTTATAACGTAACCTGCAAATCACGTTTTATATAGACGTCTAGACTTGTTCTAGTATGTGTTATTAAATTTAGCTTCCATTTTTACGTATACTGTAAAGGGGCGGGGGGAATTTGTAGGGAGGAAATACGAAAGGGGGGTGGGGGGGGGGTGTCATTCTGAACATATGGTGAAGTGGTGCATGGGCCAAAAAAGATTGAGAACCACTGGTATATCCTATTGGCAAATGTTGACTTGTAAAATAATTGATAGCATGACATTATGTCACCATATTAGCTTAGTTGTTAGTTATTTACATCTATACTAAATCAATCCTGATGTACTGAAGCGAATCATGGAGAATGTGAAGACAAGTGAGGAATTATGTGGAAGATGCGGGGATGTGGTTTTATAGAGAGAAAAAATGATGAGCACGCACACGACTTATAGAAAGAGCAATAAAGATATATTGAAAATAAAGTTAGAATTAGTTACTCGCATCATCAGAAGACAGTGCAAGTTCTTTGGGCACAACGTGAGAAGGGGAAAGCTAGAGTAGGTCGTCACATTGGGAAAATTGAAGGGGAGGAGAGATTGTGGAGGTCAAGGAAGGAGATACTGGACAAATTAACATGGCATGAAAGAACATCGTTATCAGCAATCACTGGCAGCACACGAGACAGAGGGCTGTGGACATATATGATCACCAACGCCACACGACATGGACTATAAGAAGAAGACTTGTAGTAAGGCTAGAGAGCTTGTCGAGCAAAGATGTTTAATATATCAAGATGCTTTATTGTTGTACCTTTACGAGAATATGTAGTCTAATGTCAGATGGAATTCAAATAGCTTGCCACTGTACATACATGTGTTGATCGTGTCTTTGATTAGCTGTGAGAGAGTGTTCCTCCATCTGATTCGCAGAGTATGCTGAACTTGTTTTGTATACGTCTATCCTAGGTTTGCGAATATGAAGCATCTAAACACAGAAGCCACGGTCAATAGGTTCCACGATTTATTGCCTGGCACATTTCGCTGCCTCTCTTTAAATACATACTGCGGAATTGTATATTATGTGAAGTGAACAAATTAGTTACACTTTGAATAAGATGCTTAAAACATATTCACACTACGGGATATGTAGTATGTGAATGAGTTTGCTATGTCTAGAATAATATTTGGTGTAGCAATGCTCCTCCCTACTTGACATCCGTGTACGATTTCCATGAGAGCTGTTTTGCAGATCTTCCTCCCACTCTGCAAGCTCACATACTAGCACGGCGTGCAAGACCAGGTAAATGAACGTCACACCTGCAGAGAGGCAAGTTAGAATTCAGCTAGGTCATGATTCAGCGGAGCGTACACGCACTGGCTAGGACTAGGAGTAGATTGTGAACGTTTTCTCTACAAAATGTAGTTATTTCATTGTTAACTGACTTCATACCAATACTAAAGTTCTAAGGTTACTACATGAATTGCTTACAACACATATATTTATTTAAAAAATAGTCGACAACATAGTACACATCACACTGTCATTCGAATTCAAGCCAGGAGGAAAAAGAATAGAATTACAGCACCCGACTCAGGCTCAAGTAGACGGTGGACAAATCACTGATGTAGACTATGACAAAAGATAAGGAACTAAAGCTCAAGCAGACAGTATACCAGTCAATGCTGTAAACAATAACAACAGATAAGGAGCTCAGACTCAGGTAGACGATATACCATCCACTGCTGTAAACTATGCCAAACGATAAGGAACTAAGACTCAGGTAGACGGTATACAAGCCACTGCTGTAAACTATTAAAAAAAGGATAAGGTACTCAGACCCAAGTAGACAGTATACCAGACACTGCTGTAAACTATGACAAAATATAACGAACTCAGACCCAAGTAGACAGTATACCAGACACTGCTGTAAACTATGACAAAAGATAAGGAACTCAGACCCAAGTAGACGGTATACCAGCCACTGCTGTAAAATATGACAAAAGATAAGGAACTCAGACCCAAGGAGACGGTATACCAGCCACTGCTGTAAAATATGACAAAAGATAGGGCACTCAGACCCAAGTAGACAGTACACCAGTCACTGCTGTAAACTATGACAATAGATAAGGAACTCAGACCCAAGTAGACAGTATACGAGTCACTGCTGTAAACTATGACAAAAGATAAGGAACTCAGACCCAAGTAGACGGTATACCAGCCACTGCTGTAAAATATGACAAAAGATAAGGTAGACGGTATACCAGCCACTGCTGTAAAATATGACAAAAGATAGGGCACTCAGACTCAAGTAGACAGTATACTAGCCACTGCTGTAAAATATGACAAAAGATAAGGAACTCAGACCCAATTAGACAGTATACCAGACACTGCTGTAAGCTATAACAAATGATAAGGAACTCAGACCCAAACAGATGATATGCCAGCCACTATTGTAAACTTTAACAAAAGATAAGGAGCTCAGACCCAAGTAGACAGTATACCAGTCACTGTTGTAAGCTATGACAAAAGATAAGGAACCCAGACACAAGTGCACAGTATACCAATCACTGCTGTAAGCTATATCAAAAGATAATGAACTCAGACCCAAGTAGACAGTATACCAGTCACTGTTGTAAACTATGACAAAAGATAAGGAACCCAGACACAAGTACACAGTATACCAGCCACTTGCTGTAAATATGACAAAAGATAAGGAACTCAGACCCAAGTAGACAGTATACCAGCCACTGCTGTAAAATATGACAAAAGATAAGGAACTCAGACCCAAGTAGACGATATACCAGCCACTGCTGTAAACTATGACAAAAGATAAGGAACTCAGACCCAAGTAGACAGTATACCAGTCACTGTTGTAAACTATGACAAAAGATAAGGAACTCAGACCCAAGTAGACAGTATACCAGCCACTGCTGTAAACTATGCCAAAAGATAAGGAACTCAGACCCAAGTAGACAGTATACCAGTCACTGTTGTAAACTATGACAAAAGATAAGGAACTCTGACCCAAGTAGACAGTATACCAGCCACTGCTGTAAACTATGCCAAAAGATAAGGAACTCAGACCCAAGTAGACAGTATACCAGTCACTGTTGTAAACTATGACAAAAGATAAGGAACTCAGACCCAAGTAGACAGTATACCAGTCACTGCTGTAAACTATGACAAAAGATAAGGAACTCAGACCCAAGTAGACAGTATACCAGTCACTGCTGTAAACTATGCCAAAAAGATAAGGAACTCAGACCCAAGTAAGACAGTATAACCAGTCACTGTGTGTAAACTATACAAAAAGATAGGGAACTCTGACCCAAGTAGACAGTATACCAGCCACTATTGTAAACTTTAACAAAAGATAAGGAACTCTGACCCAAGTAGACAGTATACCAGTCACTGCTGTAAACTATGCCAAAAGATAAGGAACTCTGACCCAAGTAGACAGTATACCAGCCACTATTGTAAACTTTAACAAAAGATAAGGAACTCTGACTCAAGTAGACAGTATACCAGTCACTGCTGTAAACTATGCCAAAAGATAAGGAACTCTGACCCAAGTAGACAGTATACCAGCCACTATTGTAAACTTTAACAAAAGATAAGGAACTCTGACCCAAGTAGACAGTATACCAGCCACTATTGTAAACTTTAACAAAAGATAAGGAACTCTGACCCAAGTAGACAGTATACCAGCCACTATTGTAAACTTTAACAAAAGATAAGGAACTCTGACCCAAGTAGACAGTATACCAGCCACTATTGTAAACTTTAACAAAAGATAAGGAACTCAGACCCAAGTAGACAGTATACCAGCCACTATTGTAAACTTTAACAAAAGATAAGGAACTCTGACCCAAGTAGACAGTATACCAGACACTGCTGTAAACTATGACAAAAGATAAGGAACTCAGACACAATTAGACGGTGTAAACTTTAACAAAAGATAAGGAACTTAGACACAAGTAGACGGTATACCAGCCACTATTGTAAACTTTAACAAAAGATAAGGAACTCTGACCCAAGTAGACAATATACCAGTCACTGTTGTAAACTATGACAAAAGATAAGGAACTCAGACCCAAGTAGACGGTGACAAATCACTGCTTAAAAAATGACTAAAGATAAGGAACTCAGATCCATGTAAACGGTATACAAATCACTGCCATGAACTTAAGGAAGTCTAGACTGCTGTATCTAGTCCTGTTCCTAAGATAGATTTTGAACTCCCATACAACATTTGTCGATCTCCGTGGCTAAGGTCTTGCGGACGCGATTCGTGAGCCCGCTTACCTGCGTTCGAAACACAGCTGCGACCGATATGACAGCAGACCGCGTCGCGTTGGGTCTTAACGTTTTGGTATGGGAGCCGGTCGTTCAGAAAGCAATGGCAAACTACTGAACGTTAACTTGTCAAGAAATCAACAACTAGCAGTAAAATGCTTGTGTTGATAGCGATGTCCTGTAAATAGGATATGCACACAAAAATACAACATTTACAACTCCACATCTCCACGTGGTGTAGATCGGAAAGCATGACCGCGAGGTCTTGGGCTAACGGGGCTATGGCACGCCATGGGGGACAGACTTCCTATGGTCAGATTTTTGTCCTAAACCTGCAACTGGCCTAGCAAGCCGGTAGGGGGTCTTCATACTGCCCATAGGAAAACTAAGAAATATAAACGTACTGACCCAAATGGATATAAATTCGGCACGGCAATGTTAATGATTCAGGAAATAGGCACAATGCGGTTTTAATAGTAAAGAAGAAGAACTTATAGAAACAATGACAAAGAGGAAAATTGGACTGATGGGAATAGCGGACACCAGAATAAACGGGGAAGGATGCAAGGAGATCCACCATAGTTACACGCTTGTTTACTCTGGAGCTGAACAGCAAGAAAGGGCAAGACATGGTGTGGGAATAGTCATTGAACCACGGCCAGCAAGAGGAATACTAGAAATAAAATATGTATCAGAAAGAATCATAACAGTGAGAATAAAAGAACAAACAATTACAACATATGTACAAATATAAGCACCATGTAATACAAACAAAATTGAGCAAGAATCTGAAGAGTTCTACGAAGAAATCCATGATGTGCTAAATAATGTAGAGAAGCGGGATAACATCATAGTTATGGGAGACTTCAATGCAAGTCTAGGACATAACAGAGCCGGCATAGAAAACATCTTGGAGCATTTGGAAGACCAACATAATAAAAAGAAATGATAACGGAAGTAGACTGATATAGCTATGCAGCCAATACGACCTCTATATAACAAACACATCCTATAAACACAAAGACTCACAAATATACACCTGGTATAAATGGAACGATCTAGATACCAAAAGTCAAACTGATTTTATATTAACAAGAAATAAAAGAAAGAGAAATATTAGATGCAAGGGTTGTGCCCAACTTAAATATAAACACAGACCACAAAGCATTTATTGCCTCAATAAGAACCAACAGAAGAAGAAAGTAAAGACCAGGAAAATACATGTCATGCGAATCAGTAAACTTAACCAAGCATCAAAAACGAGGCAGTAAGGAAACATTATGCGAAGGAACTACCTTAAATCTATGTAAAATTACCCATAGAATGAAAAACAGTGGAAGAAGAATAGGAGATGTTTAAATCAAGTATTTTTAAATATTGAAAAACATGCAAAACACGGATAAAGAAAATAACGAGTTGGTGGAATGCAGAATTAAAGAAAGCTGTAAAAGACAAAAAGGAAAAATTAAAAAAAAAACGGTTGAAGAGCAAACAGGAACGTGAATACATAGAAAATAGAATAGCGAGAAAGACATGTGAGTAGAATATTAAAGAGAGAAAAACAAAAAGACTGGGAGAAATATGGAGAAACCCTAAATAAAAACTACAAGGAGGCAATTAGAAACTTCTACACACAGATAAGTGCAATGAGAACCAGAGGAGAACCCTTTAACATAATTGCAATAATTAACAGTGAAAATGGAGAACCAATAAGTGAACAAAACAAATCCTAATAAGATGGAAGCAGTACTTCGAACAACTTCTCAACATTCCATCAGATGTCACAGGAATTCAAGAAACCGACACAGATGCCACTGATGAACTAGAACCAGACATACTGAAAGAAGAAATGGTAGAAACCGTCAGATTAGCCCCATTGAACAAATCACCGGGACAAGATGAAATACCAAATGAACTAAATAAAGCAGCAAGAGAAGAAGAAACAGCATGGCTTCATAGATTATTCAACCATATTTGGATAGAACAACAGACACCACGAGACTGACTGGGGAAAACGCCATAATTATCCCAATTTGGAAAAATAAAGGAAGCAAATGAGACTGCTCACAATACAGAGGCATTTCTTTTTGAGTTAATCTGGGAAAATATTTTGCAAACTTTTTGAGACAAGATTACGAACTACTATAGAACCCCAGCTAAGCGAAATACAAATTGGATTTAGGAAGAAAAAAAAAAAAAAAAGGATGCACAGATGTCATTTTGCTCTTAGACAACTTATAGAAAAATCAATATAATTTAATGAAACGGTCTACTTAGCCTTTGTCGACCAAGAAAAGGCATTTGATAGAGCAGATAGAAACAAGCAGTGGGAAATTCGTAAACAATATGGAGTGAGTACACATCTAACAAACCTATATATAGAAGCTTATACAACAACAGTGAATGCATAGTGAGAACACATGGAGGACACTCAGAACCCTTCACCATAAGATCTGGAGTACGACAAGGTTGAAGGTTGTGTCCTGTCCCCTCTGTTGTTCATAATCTATATAGAAAACATATGCAAAGAAACCAGACAAACAGAGACAGCAAGAACACAGCATGACGAGAACACAGAAGAAGAACCATCTGCAAATTACATCATTAGCGAGCTCCTGTTTGCGGACGACCAAGCACTAATAGAAAAATCAGAAGCTGAATTACAATACCACATAAATAATTTAAACGAAATGTGTAGGGAACATAACATAAAAATCAGCACAGGTAAACCAGAGGTAATGACTATAACTAAAGAAGAAACAAAAAACAACAATAATTCACCTAAACCAGGGGTGGGCAAACTTTTCGTGCGGAGGGCCGCATTGACAATGTAAAAGCTATTGGCGGGCCGCACACACACACACACACCACACACACATATATATATATATATATATATATATATATATATATATATATATATATATATATATATATATATATATATATATATATATAATCCATTTTGTTTACAGCAACCTATCACAATGAGTAATTATTAATTATTTATAGGTTATTAAGCAGTATAAATAACTAATTATTGCAATTTTATTTTACTTATACACTTATGCATTATTTTTGACAATACGGACAAATACTTTTACTAATTTGTTAAGACGATTTTACAACTTGTTATTATAACAAAATATTCGTTATTATCTATCAAAGGCTTTAATTTAGACACACAGCGACTACATTGTCACAACAGTTGTTGATTTCTAATGAGATTATGTAACTGCTTGCAATTTTTGACAATATTCTTGAAATCTGGAGCAAGTTTACTCGTTGAAATTCGCATGACAGCATGCAAGTTGCAGTCCGACCTATTCTTAGATTTGTTGATCTTCAAGCAAGGTAATGCTTGTTCGCAAATGTATGTTGATCCAAATAATGATACAAGTTTAGCTGCAAAGTTTTTCAAGTTGGGAAATGATTCTTGTGATAAAGATCCATAGAAATCCAGCAAACCATCTGACTTGAATTTCTCTGTCAGGTCATGATCTGCTTGTAAGTCAAGCAGCTCCAACTGTATGTCCTCTGTGGCTGTATCAGCTTCTGCACTAAAAGGTGAACTGAGAATATTGAACTATGGCTCTAATTTCTTGAAATCTTGGAATCTCCATCCAAATTCTTCAATCAATGCATCTAATTGGACTTAGTATTTTTCAGTCATTTCACCAGAAATGGTTTCTTGTTTCAGCAAAGGGAAGTGACAAAATCTTTTTTCACTTGCTTCTCTGGAGAACAGTGAGAGTTTTGCCTGAAATGATTTTACATAAACATACAATTCACGTGCAAACACACTATTGCCCTGAAGTTTGACATTCAGTTCATTTAACTTTTCCATAATTTCAATGGCAAACATAAAGTCTAACTGCCACTCTTTATTGACAATGTTAATGTTAAAGTCACATGCAATGCCCTTCATCTCGAGGAACATCACTATTTCTTCTCTGAGTTCCCACACTCGCCTCAACACCTTGCCGAGACTCAGCCATCGAACATTGGTATGGTTCAGGACATCGGAATGTTCAGTTTCCAAATCGTCAAGTAATGACTTGAACTGTCTGTGATTAGGTCCTCTTGATCTGAGGCTGATGACACTGACAACTGGGTCAATAACATGCTTGATATTCAAAACAGTTTTACACTGACTTTCTTGATGAATCACACAATGACGTGGTAATAATGTGTGGTCTGGATATTCTGCTTTAATCTTATCACTTATCAACTTTACCAGACCTATATTTTTTCCAGTCAAAGCACTTGCCATCTTGTTCCAAACCAACCAGTTCTTTCAATACAGTTAGTAACAGCATTGAATATATCATGGACTGTAGTTGTGTCTTTGAGTGACTCAACACTCAGTAACTCTTCAGTGAGTTTGAAAGAAGTGTTTATTCCACATATAATATCAATAATTGGGCAGTATCATGTACATCGGTACTCTCATCCAATGCAAGAGAGTACCACAAAAATTGTTTACTTGCATCTTGAAGTTTATGCATCAAATTGTCACTTATCTTGTCAACACGTCTGATCACAGTTCTCCTTGATAAAGTAATGTTGTCAAATCTGTTTTTTTTTGTTCTGGACACATAATGTTTGCTGCATCTAGCAAACATTCCTTGATGAACTCGCCATCAGAAAATGGCTTGTTCTGTTTTACAGTTCTAGTGTGACAGCACAAGACTAGCTTCAGTTGCAGCATCTTGACTTGAAGACTGTTTAGTGAAAACAGTTTGCTGTTTCTCCAAATTTTTCACCAACTCAATGCATTTCCTTTCCTTCTCTTCGGTCGTTAAATTGTATCCGAAATCGGAATGTTTTGTTTGATAATGTCTTTTTAAATTGTACTCCTTGAAGACAATCACGACACAACCAGCAAACTGATTTGCTACCAACTTTTATAAAACAGTACTTACTTGTTCATTCAACATTAAAAACACGGCATTCATCTTCAATCTTACGTTTGTTATTTGTACTCATCATAACGGTACACGAAATTCTGTAAAATTCAACGAAATAACTTCAAAACGAATTAAATGTTTTTATTTCTAATTTCCTTCGCGGGCCACATAAAATCACTTGGCGGGCCGCGGGCCGTAGTTTGCCCACCCCTGACCTAAACTATCACCCCCTGAAACAAGTAAAGAGTTTCAAGTACCTAGGAAGTATAATATCATCAATTGGCAAATCAGAAGACGAGATCTAAAATATTGTCAATATGGCAAACCAACTGATTGGACAAATGGCACCAATACTAAAGAACAAACATGTATCAATAGTTACTAAGAAATCACTTTATAACACAATCTTCCTACCAACTCTATGCTACCAATGCCGAACCTGGACAATGACAGAAAAAGAGAAAAGAAAAATCACAACAACAGAAATGATATTCCTGAGAAGAATGCTCAATGTATCAAGAAGAGATAAGATCAGAAGTGAAGAAATCAGGACTAAAGTGGAGGTTATAGCCGCGCTAGAATTTATTAGAAGGTAGCAAGTCAAATGGTTGCGCCATGAAAGTAGGTTACCAACTAACAGTATACCACAACAAGCAATGATGTACAGACCAGATGAATGCTGAGGAAGAGGTAGACCATGTAAACAATGGACGCAGGGAATAACAGAGTCCATGGGAATATCGATACATGAAACCCATAAGCGGGCAATCTCCCGCTGTTTATACTTCACCTCGACACCGCAAGGTACAAGAGGAACATAACTGAGATACAACATTTACAGGAGCTAAAGACTTACAGGACATGTGTACCCGTTGAAAATGAAAAAGAGTAAGCTGCCGCTTACAATTATTTAAAAAAAATTGGGGGGAGGGGGGGGTGAGGGGGGTGGGGGGGGGGGTGTCTCACGTCCTTTACAGGACATCGCTGTCAACATCAGCATCTTTCAGCTGATTGGTGATTTCTTGGCAATATTACGCTCAGTAGTTTGCCATTGCTTTCTGAGCGACCGGCTCACATACCTCGTAAGTTACCGACACGGAGAGAACTGCTACCGATTCTCGCACACGTCACGTTACTCACGAGAATATACGGGATTACGGAGAAAGTCGTGTAAAGCCTAGACCAGGGAGACCGGCTGCTGCTTACAATAACAATTCAAAATTGGAAAGCCAACCCAGAAAACGTGGTTATAGCATATGTGGTCTATGTACACAATTATGCACCGCTGTCCATGATATGGAGTCAGTGCACTGTTTTGAGACTCTGTGACATACGGAAAGAGACTGAATCGTTTATGGAGTTTACCGGTTCCGGTGGGAATGATCCTTTGACGAACTAAATGAAGCTCATCAGTGACAGAAACTATATTAAAGCTATATATCGCATAGTAATTTACAACAAAAGGTAAAGTTGTGATTTCTACACGCCAGTGACGCATTGGGCACATTGAGTAAAGTCCATAGTTTTATAGATTAAATGGCACTCAGTGAATTATGTTGTGGATATCAGGCCGGTCGTCTTTATCTCCCAAGACATTTCCTGGTATCCATATTTAGCTGGGTCGACCTGGGAAAACCAGTTCAATTTTTAAAATTCGAAGCCACCCTCATGGGGATCGAACCTGAGGACGCTTGTACGGCAGGCGAGCAACAAGCCGCTACTGCATTCGGCTTCTCAATAGTAATTACTTTGACCCTAATATCGTTCACCACTTGTTGAATGAGCCCCTAGTTCACGACTGTGTGAGAATCACTGATCGGCATCTGCAAAATCTGGAGATATTCAACCTGCATCAACATAGGAAGGTCACGCGCACATGGCCCTTTCCAGGTAGCTATAGAAACAAGTCAGAGAACAGGGGGAAGGCAGGGGTTGCCTCCTGCTGAGTGAAGACTAGCCGATGAACCGCTTGCAAGCAAGAGAATTCAAAGAGTAGGGGAGAGTAAAAGAGTGTGTGTGAGAGATAGACAGACCTAAGATTGTAATGTTTGGAAATATATCAGTTCCCTTGTTGTAAGCCAGCAAGTGATACGCTACCAGCGTTAACGTAGGCGAAAATTGGCAGTGAATTGGTATACTTAGTGCGGTTGTAAATCTCTGCACGTTTATAATTTATCCGTGATTTAGTGAATACCTGTATGTGAAAGGTAACCATATCAACACTTTGTGCACGGTAATTTAGGAGGGTTGACTGTTGCTGTTGAGTCAGGTAAATGCCTTTATTATTACTGCATGCAACTCCCGTTGAACGTATGTTTAATATAAAATAGTAGTAATACTATTAATAATATCGATAATTATACAGGATCTGAATGTGGAAGAAACCTGGCTCATAAAAATCATCTTGTGTCGGAAACTTAAATTATTTTGCCACATTATACGTCACATTACAGCTTGGTGCAAGATACAATATTGGGAGACATTGTTTCTGGAAGAGAAGAGGCAGAGGTCAAACAGCACGAAGATGGACACAGGACATGGCAGACAACCTAGGCATTAGTTTACATGAGACAGTGGAAACGGCAAGAGATTAAGAAAGCTTTCGAAGGGCCATGTTGAGAGCGATGTTCTGAGTAAGATCTGCCACGTGATCGTGACCGACAACTTCCGCTTATTCGTTACTCTTTCCAGGGAAGTTCGTCACAACTAGTTACATAGTTACGCATCTCAGAGGTCAGTGTGTCCGCCGTGGGTTTGCATTTGTTTTGTGTAAGGTTTACTCCTTTTAGACAGTTCCATCAAAGGTTCTATCTCCCGATGTGTAGATTTTACCTTCAGTTTCCTTTTACTAACAATTTTGCAGGGTAGCGGTCGTAAAGCCCCTGATTTGAGATTTCCAACTACAATGGGATTTTTAAAGTACCCAACTTGCAAATGGGACCTCCTGTTTTTCGCCCTTATTCGAGGGGGCACGATATCCTGTTTCACTATCTAAGAAATTAGGAGGACGTGTGACATCACTAGAAATCACTGGCTCTTTGACAAAGGGGGGGGGGGGGGGTGAACTGGGTAACTTCTGGGCTCCTGTGTTCTGGAATCTGGACAAAGGACAATAACCAGCCAGAGTAAATAATTGACAGATAAACTAATTCTGCGAAATAAAACAGAACAAGCACGCATGAAATATGGAATCACGAATCAACATCATTGCATTCGGTGTGTTACCAAATGTGCTCTATCTTCTTCTCCAGAAGCCAACGAACAGTTCCCTTGCTGATATAACCAGTGCTAGTCGGACTGAGAGTATTCAAAAAGCGAAAACGCTCATGGAGTGGTCACATTCAGAGAAACAAGAAACACCAATGCGAAGTTAAACAGTTAGTTGCATGTCCTGTACAGGACGTCACAATCAACCCCATCGTTTTAGGCTGTTTGTTTTCACAAAAAGAAACGAATTACTAAGTAATTTTTGCGTTCAGTAGTTTGCCAAACCGTTTAATATAGGAAACATTTACGGGGCAAAGAGGAAGGGTTTGACTCAGAAAAACATGCATAAAACAGAGATGCACATTATGCAGGCGGATGCTGAATTAAAGGACACGGTACCAGACAGACAACTAAGGAATGGAATAATCACTAGAAAACCAAAGGCTGAATTACTTGATGCATACGATCTTGGTAGATTCGGCAAAAGAGTCCATGAATGTGGGGATTATTTTCTGTATCTCTGTGTAAGAACATTCGCTTCACCCATTGAATGGCATGTATTCAATCCTTCATAAGTACAGTCCAGGACCCGCTTACACATATTGAGGTCATGTGGTGGTCATGTGTCGGAAACCTCCACCGAAGCGGGGATTGTACCAACGACACTGCAGGTTGACACAGCCTAAAATGGGTATCAAAATATTCTCAGAAGTAAAGGCGGCCGGCCAGATACTGATCACATCGGTGATCGAGTGCCGGTGGGTCTATACCAGTGGTTCTCGACTTTTTTTGGCCCATGCACTCTTTCACCATATGTCAGAATGCCATTCCCCCACCCTCTTTTTTCCAGCGAACGAAAGAAGAAGACTTCCCCCCTTTCCAAAATTGTCAGCCTCAAAAAGTGCATTTTGTATATTCACAATATTTTACTAACACACAAAATTAATCATATTACAATAAACAAACAGTTAAACGCAAAACAATTGTCTCTGAATAGGATATTGTGCCTCAAGCCATTTTGAGTCTACTAATCTGTGATCTTAATCCCTCCTTGGAAATTCTCCACCGGTTGAGAACCACTGGTGTATACACTTACGGCACACTGCATATCCAATTTCGCGTAACACTCTTATAAAAGTCATACTGGGGATGGGTGGTAGGGGTAGAGGTGGGGGAATAAGGTTGGAGGCAAAGCGAGCAACAGGCAGTCAACGATACAAGTGGGAAGATAACATCAAGAGATGGACAAGCAGCAGTCTGACATAATGTAAAATCAAAGTGAGAGACAGGTTCTGTTGAGGATCCATTGCAGCCGACCTTCATTATGATGACGACACCTGATTAATTGATTGATATCCAATACGCATAGAGGCGTGAGAAGGGATTCTTTACTTGTTTATTATAGCACACACACACTCACACACACAAACACACACACATGAACACACACACATACATACATACACACACATACACACACATACACACACACACACACACACACACATATATATATATATATACACACACACTTATACTTATAGATTGTGATCAACAGAAACGCAGACAATTCATCCAAGCTTTCAATTATGATAATCTTTTTAATAAAAACATATTAAACATAATCCTTCCCAAGCTACAGATAGAGTAAAAATAAGATAACCAATGCAGAAAAATACGAAAAATGAAATTAATGAGATCGTAGCAAAATTAACCTGTTGTGGTTAATTAATTGATTGACTACATAAACAGATCATGACATTATGAAACTGGAGTAACTGCCAAGTATGCTAAAAAGTAAGTTAATTGCAAATAAATCAAGTTGAATAACTGTTATGATAAGTAAACACGACCATGATGGATAAGGTCTATAGACAGTAGGACTGGTTTGATTAAGAAGACACATATTGTCACAATAAGGAAACTATGGAGAATATTGCTCAGTTTGCTGTGTGTAACATGTAAATATAATGACTCCAGTAGAACTCCGTGTGTTAGCGGACCTTTAAGAGAACTAAAGAATAGGACTTCCATATTTCTCTTCTCTTTCTATTTTTCTGTGTTATTATAATATTAATAAAATTGTCCGTATGCGAAAACCATTACTCACCAATCTCGATTGAACCATGTCCAGCCAATAGTTGTACACACTCACACATTGAGAGTACATCTAATATGATACTCCTTCATGGGTACATGCTCGATCCATCATCAAATCTTAATTGTACACACTTTGTCAATCCATTTTTGTTTTCCTCGCAGTCTCGTGCACTACCCCTCCTCCTCTTAAACATGTCCTTGACGTATTTACTAGGCCGTTCCCCACCCCTCCCACTTACATGATCGAGCACCATCGTACCGTCTACTACATAAGCTGACTTCTGTCAGTTTTCATCCGGTTTCATGTTTTGAGTCTCATAGATAAGCACTACACATTTATTGCTTTATTCTACTTGTTATGCCTTAATGTAGTCACCACAGCGTCATCTCAGTGGTTTGTGACCTGTTGCGTTTTCTTGTTGCGGTTTGCTGATGAAGCTTGGCACAGAAACGACCTTTATTTTCCTTAGTTTGTATTTTGTAAAGCTATCCTACTAATCGTGTTTTTCTATTATATATGTTGGACATTGCTCAAACCTACATCAGCTATTTCGATTACCTGAAAATATGTTACCCTCGTATCAAAGACATGCAAGAGAAAGTTAAAATAAAATGCACGCGAATAAAGGATAGCTAACGATACAAATGGGAAGATACTATTAACACACAGATGAACATAAGCGTACATGTCGCAGTGTGCAACTACAGTCAGATAGAAAGAGTGCTCAACTTTTATTGCAGACAACCTTTTTTGTAGAGGTGGCACTTGATTGATTGATTGAATGTTCACGTAACACCAGTATTTCTGTAGCTGCTCAGGAATGATGTTCAACAACTGTACAAGTAATCTTCTTGTGTAAAATGCTGATACAATGCTGATCTTGGCATGTTCAAGAACTCGAGAATAGCATAATTAGAAAAGCCGTAGTCTTCCTCTTCTTCTGCGTTCGTTCGGAGTGTTTTTTTCCCCCAGACGTGTTTCCGTTGTGCCAGATATATTTACGCCCTTAGGCCGACACATCCGACTTCTGCGGGTGTTTGGTGACCGGGTTAACCTTCCCGGGAAAAGACTTAGTCTGGAAGCAACAGGGCACAAGAAATACAGGAATCCCTAACGCTTCACAGAAAAGAGAAGTAGAAACAGACATGAAGAATAAAGGAAAGACACGGGCGGGGCATTACGGGACAGGTAAAGAAAAGGGATGGTGGGGCTTAGCGTGAGTTGAGGGCCTATGCTTCATCAGGGGAAAAAATAGCAACAGAAGAAGAGGAAGAATTATCGGGTTGAACAAACAAGATCCCGGGAAGGTTAACCCGGTCAACAAATGCCCGCAGAAGTTGGATGTGTCGGCCTAACGGCGCAAGAACGCAGCTCTGCTGTAAACAGGCACAACGCAATCACATCCGAAAAAAAAAACTCCGGATGAACGAAGAAGAAGAAGAACAAACAAGATTGGTTGTCATCCGACAGTGAGAGAACAAAGGCCGATTCAAAACATTGAGCAAAAAACTAATATGGGGAGGAGGACTGGAGACAAGATATTAATTACTATATTGAACAGATTCTGAAAAAAAAAAACATGACGGCTTTGGGGGGAACAAATGGAATTGCAATAGCTGATGTGTGTTTACAGCGAGTAATAAATGGAGTGTGAGTAACTAAAGGACTCCCTTACACATCTAAAGGCGAATTGGACATATGGTGCTACACACATACTTGTATATGTTATCGATCAATCAGTATTCCAGGGGTGATGGGGACCAATATCACGTCGGCCGCGTTCACGTCCGTAGATATTTCCTGGTACCAATTTTAGGCTGTGTAGAACTAAGAGTACAGGTCAATATTTTAAAAAAAAAAACCCGCCTCGAAAGTAGTTCCAACCCATGACCACAGGACCATGGCCAGCGTCATGTCACTATTCTTTCATGGCTAAATGGAGTGTGGTGGAATACAGAAACAGAGAGAACACTACGCATGGTGATGATACTAATTTTGATGTGGCGATGAATAATAATAATAATAATAATAATAATAATAATAATAATAATAAGAAGAAGAAGAAGAAGAAGAAGAAGAAGAAGAAGAAGAAGAAGAAGAAGAAGAAGAAGAAGATGAAGAAGAAGAAGACGCGGAGGAGGAGGAACGAACGACGGTACTTTATTTTAGTTAGTTAGTTAGTTAGTTGTGGTTCCAACTTCACAGCAACGGGTCGTCCCCATTATGCTCCGTTCCTGTGCCAGTGAATATCACACACAATGCTCCTCACTGCGCCATGTGGAAAGTGAAACAGATAGGAGTCTCTACAAACCGACAGGCCCGCATAGGTACACTGTGCATAATGCCGCCGCCAGAATGTCAACACAAAAGTCCTCCACGAAAAATACAGTTCATCTTCGATGGAAGCGGCAGTCACTAGAAAATCAGCAGCCACACATTACTGCATATGACAAACTAGTCATTTTTGAGACGCCGGCCGCCATTATTCCGAACATGCAGTTCACGCTACAAACAACTGCGGACAGATGTAAAAGCATTTCACTGTACATAATGCCGTCGCCAGAATGCCAACGAAAGGTACTTTATTTTAAAGGGTCACAAATAGGGTATGTGGATCCATCTTTCATACGGCCTTTCCAACCACTCTTCTTTTGAACATCGATTATCTATTGTGCATATCACATTCAGATAGAAACATAAAACAAACATTGTGAGATGAATGCTGTGAGCATACACAATTAATATCACCATATTGTCAGAGAGATACGCAGACAGGCAGACAGGCAGACAGGCAGACAAACACACACACACACCCACACACACACACACACACACACACACACACACATACACACACACACACTGACACATACATGAACACAAACATACATACATACATACACACACACACACGTACGTACGTACGTACGCACGCACGCTCGCACGCATGCACGCACTCACGCCCTTCAGTCCCTGCCTGCCTGCCTGCCTGCCTGCCTACACATACACACACACCCACACCCACCTACCCACCCACCTACCCACAGACAGACAGACAGACAGACAGACTCACCCACATAAGACCCTCGTGCACACAAACACCACATAATACTATATGCACAAATACATACATAAGGGGCGTCTCATAAGTCATCAGCCTGACCATGAAAGGGTAGGCGGAGAAAATTGAAATTTGGCACAGTGCTTATTCCTTCTCAATGTAGCCACCACCTGAATTTATGCATTTCTGCCATCTATGCGTGACCTTGAAAAGACATTCAGAATAAAACAACCTATTTTTCGAACTAAACCAGTTATCACAAGCCCGTATGACATCTTCGTCACTGTCAAAACGATTTCCTTTCAGCTGATTTTTTTTGTTTAAAATTTGAGAAATGAAAACAGTCTAGTGGAACCACATCTGGAGAATATGGTGGGTGTGGAAGAATTTCAATATTCAAATCTTTGGCAGTTTGCAGTACAAGCCATGCTTTATGGGAGGGCGTGTTGTCTTGAAGCAAAGGCAGAATTTATGTACGCGCTATCTCTCGTTTTATGGTCACAGCCTTTCTTAGTTTGATAAGGAGATCTGCATAGTACTGCCCGTTAGCCGTGTTGCCATGAAAGATGCAATCTTTCAATATGAGACTTTTGACATCCCCCAAAAAAAAACAGTCAGCATCATTTTTCTTGCAGAATTTTGTGTTCTTGGCTTGACATGTGTTGGCGATCCCGGGGTTTTACACTGCATGCTGGCAATTTTGAATTCTGGGTCATAATGGTGAATCCAAGTCTCATCTACCCGGCCGTCACGATGGTCGTCAACATGTTTTTCGACCGCCACATGTTGAGCAAGTGGCCACAGCAATCAACCCGTGTTTGTTTCTGTTCACATGTCAGCAGGCGCGAGACCCAGCGGGCACACACTTTTCTCATGTTCAGTCTATTGTGTAAAATTCTAAAAAAAACTGTACTCTTACTAAATTTTTCTGAACCAGATACCTCTGCAATTGTCATTTTCCAATCCTGGTCTATGATTTTCTTCACTTTTGCAGCATTTGCATCATTGCACTATGAGGACGGTCATCCTGATCTTGGCAGATCAGCAACTTGGGAACGGCCACACTTAAACTGCAAACACCAATATTTAACAGAAGGACAGACTTCCTCAAACACTGGCTCCATCTCTGTAGGTGTTTTTCCCTGTAACATCAAGAATTTTATCACAGTCCTGGCGTATGATTTCTCCATTGTTCTGGTTAATAGGGTGTGTTGCGGCATGCACCATATCGGGAAAACCTGATGAGGAGGGAAATTCATAACTCATATGTCCATTACAAATTGAATTAGCTATATATGTGCCACATTTCAATTTTCTACGCCTACTCCTTCATGGCTGGCTTCCTGGCCTAGAGGTTAGCAACTTTTCTCCGTAATCTCGTATACTCTCGTAAGTAACGTGACGACGGTGAGAATCAACAGTGGTTCGAATCGCGTCGGTAACTTACGGGGTATGTGAGCCAGCCGCCCAGAAAGCAATGGCAAACTACTGAGCGTAATCTTGCCTAGAAATCAACAGTCAGCCGAAAGATGCTGATGTTGACAGCGATGTCCTGTAAAGGATATGCAAAACTGCAAAAAACTCCTTCATGGCCAGGCAAAAGACTTATGAGAAGCCCCTTGACAAACAGACAGACGGACCGACACACACAGACTGAAAGACAGACGAACGTCAGTTACATAAATACTCAAGCAATACAAACACACTAACACGCACTCCCTCACACAAACATCCTCTCACAATCACAAAGACACTAATAAACAATCTTTCTTTCACGCAGAGGAGGTAAAAGAATTTGTGGAAGAGGAAGATAAAGATGAAAAAAGTAGTAGAAGAAGAAACTATAATTTCCTTTGTTGAACATGTTAAAACATATATAGCCGATGTCAGAACATGACCAGCAGGTGGTACACATTACTTTTATAATTAATGATGACTTCCTGACATAATGATAGCACATGGAAACTTAGCGTGGATTCAGTATAAATCAACGCTTTTTAACATAAATTATACGAGCAGGCGAATATTGGCCTCGCATTTAAATTACTATAATAACAAGAAATCCTCACATGTCAGTAGTTAATTTTCTTTAGCCTAGTGTGAAAATATTTTAATTTTAACATAAATGGTTCGCGCATGATAGGAAGCATATGTGCAGACGCTAGATGTGCAACTCAAAAATGGTTCCCTTCATTACGATTTTCCTTTTCATGCCTTCTCGATTTTCTTTCCTGTTATATATTTGAGTTTTCGTCTCTCGCTCGTTTGAAATACATAGCCTATATCTGCAGTACTGGTGTCTCTTCATGTGTGTGTGCATGTGCGCGTGCGTGTGCGTGTGCGTGTGAGTGTGTGCGTGCGTGTGCGTATGAGTGTGTGCGTGCGTGCGCGTGTGCGTGTGCATGTGTGCGTGTGTGCTAGGGTGCTTGCGTGCGTGCGTGTGTGTGTGTACGCGTGCGGGCTGGCGATCGGGCGGACGGGCGGGTGTGTGTGTGTGTGTCTCTCTCTCTCTCTCTCTCTCTCTCTCTCTCTCTCTCTCTTCTTTCTTTCTCCCTCTTTCTCTCTCTCTCTCTCTCTCTCATAACGTTGAAATATGAATTGTCTATCTTAGGTGTACGTTTACATGATTCATTTTACCATGTTTATCCCCCAGTGTAAATGTAACATTCGTGAAAGACTGCTGATGTTCGAAAGATGAGTGACTAGACGGGCCTGCTACCTATTTTGTGACACTTTGAAAATTAAGTTCATTCGTTCGTTCTTGTTGTATCTTGTATAAACTTAACTGTCCCGATGAGTTCATACAGTGGTCACTACAGTTTTTCTTCCACTGTTGTTTCTCTAGGCTAGGGGACACAAAACATTTTTCACGGCGGGCCGGATAACTGACAAAATGACGAGCGGGCCGCATACTCATTTTGAACAATGCTTGCTCCGATCTCAGTAGCGAAGGTCTTACGGACGCGGTTCGTAATCCCGTATACCCGCGTTCACGTTAAATCAAGCAAGTTCGAGTACCGTCGGCGGGTCGGATGAAATGACGTCGCGGGCCGCAGGCCGTAGTTTGGTAACCCCTGCTCTAGGATAGAAGGTTTGTGTGGTATCGACTTCCTGGCAGTTTTGAAGCATGTGATTTTACGTCCAGGGCTCCACACCTCGTGTAAACATGGCTGATATACCAATCTTCAATTTTGTAAATATGTATCAGCAAGTTGATTATGTTCCGTTCTGACCAGCAGAATAACGATGTGTTCTTGTATTCCTTAATTTGGTAAATGCCTTTTGCTGGTGTTGGTCGCTGTGATTCTTCACCTCAAAACAATAGAATAACAGAAGAAAGAAGATCGCCTGCTGATTGATTAGGTGATTCTCTTCTCATGGTGGCATGTGACTGGTACATCCGTTTGCTCGTGTTTCCCCTTCTTAAGCTATTAAGCAGCTCTCTTGTTTCCGGGCACTTCACAGTGAAACAATGTCCTCACTGTGGTGACCATACACTGGATGATTTTTTCAAAGAGTAGTGTCATTATTCATTACGAATAGCACGTTTTTAATTGGAATGCGTGAAGTACTAATTTGTCAGTAATATCACCAGCTGTGAACCATGACTGGTGTTCAGTAAATTCTCTGCTGCCATCTTGATTATGTGGATTTCTGCATATTAGTGCTGTTGATTCTCTGGTCTTAACACTGGTATTCGGGCATACTATGTACATTCCCCTCACACACTTCTAACTGTTTTTTGTGTTAACATTGCGTGTCTAACTGTTTTTTGTGTGTTAACATTGCGTGTGTACATACAGATTCAAAGTTCCTGTCAGTATTCATCATTAAAAAAGCTGAGAGTAACTTTTCTAGGTTGTAAACTGTTCTGTTCTTCATGTGCAGAAATTCCTGTACCTAATGTCTGGGTGTGCACTGATAGTCTGTGTTCCTTTTTCCAATGGTTTTTTTTTTCTGGAATAGTCTTCAATCAGGTCAGTGATTTGCCGGCAAAGTCGTTTTTATGCGATAGATGATTCTTTTCAACAGCACCAATAGGTTTCAACATTTGTTCCTGCATTGTTCTGTGGTACTTGAGTCTTCCCCATCTTCACCATTTTCACTATACACGATGTCATCCTCTTCTCCCGTGGTGACGCCTACTGCTTGTTTATGCACCTAGTCCAGTTCTTGTAGTGTGGTATTTGACGCTGAACACCATGCAGTAAACTCATATACCAGGTTTGATCATATGCTCTGTTGGTAAGCCTTGCTAAGTTATTTCCCGACTGGCTCCCCATGTGGACATATGGTTCCACTTAGTTTTCACAGGATGCTACCTTTCTTCGTGCTTTTACTGCTACCGTGTTATGTGATTTCTCCATGTCAGGCTGCCATCTGGGGTACATGGATTGCATCACTTCTATCAGTAGTATTCCATTTATGTGTTTTAGGCAAAGATTGTAGAGATTGGTGACACACTTGCCTTTGTTGGTGCTGGCACACTACCTGTTCATGTAGCTATCGCATATAGATCTCCTTGCAGCAGTCTGATGATCCCTTTATGCACTACATTACAATATCAACGGCACACATCCCCATGTTAATTCCATAGGCAGTTTGATAATCGGGTCGATGATGTAGATTAGAACAAGTTTGAGGACAGGATATCGCTATTGATGAACATCATTACGCAGTCGAATGTTCTTTCTATTGAGTCCGTCAATCTGTACTGTTGTGCAAATATGCTTTTACCCAGTTCTTCATTCGTCAATTCACTCTATCGTGTGTCAGTTTATTCATCAGATCTTCCTTCCAGACCTTAACAAACGTTCCACAAATCTATCCATTCCGCAAGCGCCAGCCTCGTATCTCAGGATGCTTCCTCAAGCAGAAGCAGCTACAAAAACACCCCTTGACTTTCAAATTAAGTACACAATAGGGACCCATATAACCCCTTAAGGCGCATTGGGTACATGGTGCTAGAGCCATGTTTTTACAGACCGGTCGGCACTGAGTTGGTGATGTGCACTCCCAAAGTACCAGTTCTAGTTGCAGTTGTCCACGATTGTACTTATCTAATCCCAGAAGGAGAGATCAACATGGCCAAATAGATACGAACGCTAGTTCTTAAACATCCGATGTGCTGATGCCGAAAGTAAGGGGTTCAACCCCATACACCGGAAAGTTGGACTAAAATGTTGACTTCTCGTCTTTGACTTAGGGACGCAATTTACAAATACCTCTGATGTCAGAGTTGGTTCGCCTGATAGCCAGTAATACTTTTTATAAGGAACGCTAATCCACCCGCAAAATGCATTCTAGTGGTTACTAGATGTAGTATTATGTGGGTATGCTTAAGGGAGCTCAAAGCGAGCAAGAGCAACAAAAAAAAACAAAAAACCACACACACACACACAAATCTAGAAAGTGATACTGTCTCATGATTTCCAGGCTTCATGCACTATGCTGAAACAGCATAAGATCTCTAATGTTTCACGCCCACGATGCAGATCCTTCGACAGGTGGTAATCGTAAAGCATGAACCATCATTTACTGCTGCCTTGACAAGATTCCATACATTATAAAAATCAATCCACAAAGAATATTTGTATCATGTTCGTCTCTATCTTTTGAAATTAGAGAGAGAGAGAGAGAGAGAGAGAGAGAGAGAGAGAGAGAGAGAGAGAGAGAGAGAGAGAGAGAGAGAGAGAGAGAGAGAGAGAGAGAGAGAGAGAGAGAGAGAGAGAGAGAGAGCACTACAGTATTTAAATTTGCCATAATACGTTTATGATCGGCCTCAAAGCTAGATGTATGTAGGATTCACATGTTGAAGAACTTCATAACAGTCGTCGAACTGTTTAACCTTTCAAAATATGTTGAAAACGTGTTATAAATCGTGATTGTCTTTGAACGTTTTCTGTCAGACCTGCATCATAACACCTCCTCTCCACCCTAAGTAGTGTATCACTCCCAGTGGTTTAGGATTAAGGATCTTTGAGTAAACAAGAGCACAGATAACTCTCGTTTACTGAAGTGCAATGTTTAAAAATTATGTCAACGTTTTCTTTCATCTTTCACATCCAGTTATGGCTCTTATTTACTTAACGATTCCTGTCAGAAACTATTGCGATGAGTATATTCAACAAGCAGATAATATGTTAGATAGCAAGCCATACGAATTGTGGAATGAAACACGATTAAAGCGGGCACAACTTGATGGAATCTTTATGAGATTGTGCTGTTAGAAAAGGGTTGATGCCTACATTCGTAGCCCGCTAACGGACGAGAAGTCTGGTCATCTATTCCTCCGTGCATTCAAGCCCACCAAATATGAAAGTCATAACACTTACATACCCAGGTTTCTGATAGAGGACATTTTATTAAACTCATTTACCTGTTAAATACAATACTTGTAATATGTTATTCTTCGTGTGCGGCGTGTGGGACAGACATTCGTGAACATGACTCTCCACTATTCTGTTTTTGATATTCTTATAAAGTTTGTATTGTTTATGTGAAACAAATACCATGGTATATACACTGCCTGTTTAGTGGACTGTATTTCTCAGCCTGGAAAATGTAACTACAACAACATCAGTAAAACATATATAAGTAATATTGATAGACAGCCGAACAGATAGACATGTAAGCAGGCAGACAGGTAGTTAAATGGGTTGGTGGATTGGTGTGTTGTATGCGGGTTGGGATGGATGGACTGACAGACGAAAAGATGGATAGACAGACAGACAAGTAGGTAGGTAAATAGGCAGGAAGGTAGGCAGACAAAAAGGCAGGCAGACAGACAGACAGACAGACAGACAAATAGATACATCGATTGATATACTGACAGACAGATAGATAAGTAGAGCAGCCGACCGGACCCCCCCCCCCCCCCTTCCCCCCCCCCCCCCCCCCCCCCCCAGATAGATAGACAGAGAGGCAAGCAGACAGATATCCTGTTATACTGAGAGAGAGAGAGAGAAACGCATACAGACATATAGACAGAACGAACGAACGAACGAACGAACAAACTTTATTTTCAAAGGGTTAAGAATTGGGCACGCAGGCTCGTCTAACATTCTGCCCTTCTATCACTCTCTTTCATACATTATTTCATTCACACATCATTCAAGGCTAACAAAGAACAGCAACAATATATGACACTTGTTATTAGCCATGTGGAATATACTGGCCTACAAAAAGAGGACTGGCTGTTATACTAGGGTTTTGTTATTATTATCTCTATTATTAAGGGGGAAGGTAATCCGTATTAAGATAGTGTTCGAATAATTTGCGATTATATGAATAGGGATTGGTGATGTCTTTGATTTCTTGTGGAAGATTGTTCCACAGCTGAGCTGCAGAGTACGTTAAGCTTGTTTTGTATAAGTCAATCCTAGGCTTTGGAATGTGTAGTATATTTAAACGTTTACTGTGTCTAGCATTATATTTAAACAATGGCCAAAGGTAATTTGGGGCATTCCGATGCAGGATTTTGTGAATTATTTTAGCTTTATTGAAAAGCAGGCGTTTGCGGAATGGTAGTAACTGAAGGCGTTTATACAGGCTAGGATTGTCAGATAAATGTTTGCTATAAATTAGACTCATGGCCCGTTTCTGGAGTGAGTAAAGTCGCTTGTTGTTTGAATTAGAACAACCGTCCCAGATTGTAGAGCAGTAGTCAAAGTGTGTCTGTATATGAGAAGTATAGAATAGTTTCCTTGTGTCCTCATCAAGGAAGTTGTTTAATTTTGGCGAGTTGGTAGACTTTTTTCGCTGTTTGTTTAATGAGCGCTTGAACGTGGGAATTAAAGGATAGGTTTCTATCAATGATTAGGCCCATTGTTTTGTGCTCAATTACACTTTCTACTGGCATGTTATCGATGTGAAGTTGAAGTGATGTGTGTGAGCTTAGAGTTTGAAATCTTTGTCTGGCTGTTAATAACATTGCTTTTGTTTTAGTGATGTTAATTTGCATACGGTTTGAATAGCTCCACCTAACTACATTATTTAATTCTTGTTGTCAAGACGACTCCAGTAAAATACAGTTTTCAGCGTTTGTGTACACCGTACAGTCATCTGCAAATAGATCGCAGGACGACGAAAGATGCAAAGGTAGATCGTTAATATATATATGGCAAATAATAGAGGGCCAAGAATAGAGCCTTGCGGTACTCCAATATTGAAGGTAGTGGTTTGAGATAGAGATTTATTATGTGATACTACTTGCTTTCTGTTTGATAGAAAAGATGATATTAGAGTGACTACATTAGGGCCAATTTTCATTGTCTCGAGTTTTTTAATTAAAATAACATGTCTATCATATCAAATGCTTTCTTGAAATCAATAAACACAGTTCCACATAGACTGTTGTTGTTTATATTCTGGTGCCAATTTTCTATCATGTTTGTTAGGGCCGTATTGCAAGAATATTTTGGTCGAAATCCTGATTGGCTGTTAACAATAAGCTTGTTGCGAACTAAATACTGTACATATAGAGATACAAACAGACTGTCAGACAGACAGTCGGATAGACGGGAAGACAGTTGGATGAATGAATGAATTTCTCTTTCCTTTGTATTGGTTTCCAAAACGGCTAAGCTTCCCACATATTATTTCTTTGTCTTCCGTTTTTCTCTTCACTAGTATTTTCCCACATAATATTCGTCTCTTTGTTTCACCTCTTTCGTTTACATGTCATGCGCATTTCATTTCTCTTTGCCTTACTATCTAGTAACGCTATCATTTATCACTGCTCAGTATGGTTTGCTCTTCTTTCCCCGCTACGTTTCAAATTCTTCCCAAAAACCACATTTTCACTGCCTTAACGTTTCGTTAACAGTTCCCTTACTTACGGAACCAAAAGTGTCTATAGACACGCACCAGAGAGACATTATTCTTTAGTAAGCAGCCGGTTTGTCGTTGTCGTAATATTTCTAGATGTTTCTGCTTGAAATATTTCTGGATGTTTCTGTTTGTCGTGATATTTCTGGATATTGTCGTTTGTCTTGCAATTTCTGTTTTTCCACGCGTTGTGTGTTCAACTGCAAGCAATGGCTTCTACTACATGTAAGTCATTTACATGACGCTGCAATTAACCCTAACATTTTTGAATATTTAATATACACTAGGCAATTTTTACATTACATAGTTTTCCATTGCTTTCTTAACTACCGACGCCTCATACCATCTAAATCGACGCACACACGTCTGCTTCTGAATGGCCCGCAGCTAAATTTGAACCCTCGACTCGGTATGTCGGGGATTTGTGAAACGCGTTCACCGCCCCCTAAGTCCAGTACCAGCTGTTACTATTTGAGTAACCTGATGTAAATACCGGCTCCGTGGCGAATGGCGTACGGACGAAGTTCGTAATCCTGCATACCGCATTCGACACCAAGCTGCGTGCGATTTGACAGCAGACCGCCTTGCTTTGGGATTTTTATGAAAATGATATGAGTGCCGGTCGTTCCGAAACAACGGCAAACTACTGAACGTAAACTTGCCAATAAATCACGAACAGATAAATAATGATGGGGTTGACTGCAACGTCCTGTAAAGGATATTCAACTAACATGTAAATACATACATATCATGTACTAAGCATAAAGTAAGCATAGCATCTTACTGTCAGCTCACTAATTCTGTTCCAAGTTAAGTTTTATGAATTATTGTAGTCCATTTCTAGTGTACAGTTTATAAAGGGAAAATAAATCAGACGAAACAATGATTTGGGTTAGTCATGTTGCGGGAGCGGCTAATCCAAGTGGCTAGAATGCCGGATTCTCCTTCGGGTTCGAATCCTCGGTAAGGTGTGGGTTTTTTTATGTCGGGGGCAAAATGAAAACTCTAATCTGTACAGTTTGCGGCGACTACACAAGCCAGGCGGCCTTAATTCCTCAGGCTCAAGACCCCCTGCCTACTATGTTGGCAGTAAATGACAGTGACAGTCAATGACAGTTGCGGGATTATTTTATGTGTAACTAGCTGACCCGGCCTCGCTTCGCCCAGACCCTGGCGGGGAGCATCTCATTTAATTCATATAAGTAGTCATATAAGCTCCCGTTCCCGACTGTCTGTCTGTCTGTCTGTCTGTCTGTCTGTCTGTCTGTTTGTCTGTCTGTCTGTCTGTCTGACCCGGCCCGGCTTCGCCCAGACTCTGATGGGGAGCATCTAATTTAATTCATATAAGTAGTCATATAAGTTCCCGTTCCCGACTATCTGTCTGTCTGTCTGTCTGTCTGTCTGTCTGTCTGTCTGTCTGACCCGGCCCGGCTTCGCCCAGCTCCTGGTGGGGAGCATCTCATTTAATTCATATAAGTAGTCATATAAGCTCCCGTTCCCGACTATCTACTGTCTGTCTGTCTGTCTGTCTGTCTGTCTGTCTGTCTGTCTGTCTGTCTGTCTGTCTGTCTGTCTGTCTGTCTGTCTGTCTGTCTGTCTGTCTGTCTGTCTGTCTGTCTGTCTGTCTGTCTGTCTGTCTGTCTATTATTAGAAAGAGCACTTGAAAGATCTTTACATCTTCACCCAACAATTAACTTGGGTAAATGGAGCGTCTCATTTAATTCATATTCGGCCCTTGCTCCCGTTCCCGAAAAAGACGGCCCGGCCCGGCTCCGCCCAGTCCCTGGTAGGCAGCGTATCATTTAATTCATATTCGGTGGAGGGAGGAGGAGGAGGGAGGAGGCAGGAGGAGGAGTTAGGAGGAGGGAGGAGGAGGAAGAGGGAGGAGGAGGGAGGAGGAGGGAGGAGGAGGAGAGAGGAGGAGGAGAGAGGAGGAGGAGGGAGGAGGAGAGAGGAGGAGGAGAGAGGAGGGGAAGGAGGAGGAGAGGGAGGGAGGAGGAGGAGGAGGTAAGGAGAAGGATGGAGAGAGGAGGAGAGGAGGAGGAGAGGGAGGGGAAGAGGAGGATGAGAGGGGGAGGAGGAGGGAGGAGGAGGGAGAAGGGAGGGGAAGAGGGGGAGGAAGGGAGATAGGAGGAGAGGACAGGAGTGTCTTATGATGGGATTAGGGGAGGTCGTGGAGGATGGTGGGTGGTGGGAGAGGAGGGGAGGAGGGAGGGATGTTTAGGGAGGGGGAGGGGGTAGGGGCGTAGCGGCGGGAGGAGTCGATGTCGCGGAGGTGGAGGGTGTTTGTGCGGAGGGGTGTGGGAGGGAGGGGAGGGAGGAGGTCAGGGGGTCTTGGGAGCTTCTTGAGGAGGAGGCGGGGGTAGGAGGGGAGATTATGAGGGAGGTTGTTAGGGAGGTGTAGGAGGGTTGGGGAGGTTGGGTTGTGGGTTTGCTGTGGAGGGTGATGGTACTCTTATGGGTGGGGGACCGTTGTAGTTGTAGGTAGGTCGGAGCTTTTGTGCTAGGTGGATACGGAGGAGTTAGTTTCCAGAGGAGGAATGAATGGGGAAGTTGCTGGCGGTGATGGGGGTGAGGAGGGGTAGGTGTTCGGTTGTGTTTGGAGGAATGTTGGTGGACTGAAGGAGGATGAGGTTAGATGTCGAGGAAGTTGCGTGGGGTAGGAGGGTTGGATTGAGCCCGATGGGGAGATGAGGAGGAGGAGGGGGAGGAGGATTATAAAGCATATGCCTGTAGATAAAGCGAAAAGGTCCACCTATTTAATAAATATGCAACAATTTTACATATATAGCAATGCTATTAAAATTTATGTCCCCTCGCTATGTATAAATTATAATGTAAATTAATATTAAGTAATATTAAGTAAATAACTGTTGGTACACTAAAAAAAACTATGACAGTTGCCAGAGCGGGAATGAGAGGAAGACGTGTAGAAAATTTCATCTCAATCGGATGGACCGTTCGCGAACGCATAAAGGACATACATACATACAGACATACATACAGACAGACGGAGATCGCCTTATATATATATAGATTTGTAATGTTTGACACATGATCGTAATAATGACATTATCATCATAATAGTTGTCATGTGTCTTGCCGACTGGCGTGAACGATCATGATTCTCCACATCTTGCGATCACCACCTAGAGCATGTTTCATTTTGCGTGCTATAACCTCTCCGTGCTATGATCAAAGGCCGCAAAGAAACCGCAATCGCTGTCTTCCCCTTATCTCTATTTTCACACATCTTTACAGTTGTCACCGTATGAACACATTTCACATTTTTACCCCATATCCTGTGCCACAATTAACGACTGCCTCTACCTGATGTTTGCGCTTAAATTGTCTTTGTGCCTCAGTCTTTGTCAAAACATTTAGATGATTCATTTTGGTTGTTAAAAAATTCCAGCAATCTTCTGCAATACCACCTCCCCGAGGCCTCAGGTGTGTTTTCTGTTGTAATTTGTGTACTAACTGTCCAGGATTCACAGCCATATGTTAAAACTAGCTCAAGGCTGCATGCAAGAATTCTTGTGTTTTCTTTCTAATCCCCAAATTAAAGGGGTTTATTGCATTTTATAAAATGCGAGTTTTTATGTGTTCCTGTTCTGCTCCGTATCACCGTGATACATCTGCCACTGTACCTTTCAGTTTTTGTTTTTCATCATGAATTGTTATTTTTAAGATTGTGTTATCCGCACAACGTAATTTAATTACATTATCCCTGGTATATTTTCTCTCAATACATGCTATCTGTATAATGAAAGCAAATCAGGGGATAGTTCATATCCTTGTTTGACACCCTTTATTATGGACTCAAATGTTCCTAAATTGCTGTTGATTATTATAGCTCTTTATTTCTACAGCTATGTGTTCTTTATATTTTGGCAGGTCTTTGTTATCCGTGTTTAATTTTTCTTTTCGTTTGATTATTTCCAGATGTTTTAAGCTGTCAAACTCATTTGTGTAGTCTCTAAAGCATAAACACACGTCTGCTTTTACTTTAAACAAAAAAAACACACACACAAACACACACACATACACAATTCCCGGAGCAGGAACCTAATATATGTCTGTGGTGTGTTGAGACCATCACTCTAGATAGGCCTGAATGAATAGAAGAATAGATGGCCTGAATGAATAGAAGAATAGAAAGCATGCTGACGAGGGTGAGGACGAGCAGGCTTCGTGTGGAGTGGCTCGCTTCGCTTCGGAGGTCACGGGTGACAAGCATCGCCTGGATCTTTTCTCCGGGGCATGCCGGTGTGCTGGGAAATGAACAGGCGGACAGATTGGCTGGCTCTGCAGAACTTGGTGGAGTATTGATACATGACAAGGCAGACGTGGTTGCGGCCTTGTGGGAGCACGTGCACACCTCGGAGGAGCAAATTGATTACCATGGTCTGGCAAGAATGAGACAGCGAGGAGTGACGAGGGGATCTGGCCGACGCTCAACGCTCAGAGGAAAGGCGAAACGGACATATAATCAGATTGCTACTGGTACTATTAGTGTTGGAACTCTTCGCTGGCTGCTGAGGATCGGGACGGAGCGCTTATGGGAATGCCCCGAATGCTGTGATGTCGATTCCTAAATCAATCAATCAATCAATCAATCATAGAAGAATAGATGGCCTGAATGAATAGGAGAATAGATTACCCGAATGAATAGAAGAATAGATGGCCTGAATGAATGGAAAAATATATGGCCTGAATGAATAGAAGAATATATGTCCTGAATGAATGGAAGAATAGATTGCCTCAATGAATGGAAGAATAGATGGTCTGAATGAATAGAAGAATAGATGGCCTGAATGAATGGAAGAATAGATGGCCTGAATGAATGGAAGAATAGATTGCCTGAATGAATGGAAGAATAGATGGCCTAAATGAATGGAAGAATAAATGGCTTCAATTAATGGAAGAATAGATGGCTTCAATGAATGGAAGAATAGATGGCCTGAATGAATAGAAGAATAGATGGCCTGAATGAACGGAAGAATAGATGGCCTGAATGAATGGAACAATAGATGGCTTCAATGAATGGAAGAATAGATGGCCTCAATGAATAGAAGAATAGATGGCCTGAATGAATAGAAGAATAGATGGCCTGAATGAACGGAAGAATAGATGGCCAGAATAAATGGAAGAATAGATGACCTCAATAATTGGAAGATTAGATGACCTTAATATAACGAGAGAACTATGAGTTACAATATTACAACATTTATTTACTAATCATAGACATCTGATGGTTTTTAATATGAGGATGATGAAATCATATAACATATTGTGATGAGACACATTACGTAACTTTACTTGTTACTTCATCTATCTGGAACTGTGGTCCAGATCCCCACTCTCCAGTAGACTCAACAAAAGAAACAGCTTGCCGGTATTCCGACGATCCTGTCAGTCCTGACACTCCTAGTCAGTAGTCTCTAGTCTTGAGATCTATAACATAGGTGCTCCTTGTGAGAGCTTGAAAGAAAGTCAAGAATGTGTTATATCGAGTTCTACATCAGCGCAATCTTAATACATATCATAACACACACATATACAATGACCAGTCTGGCCAAGTTTATCTTCCAGCTCTACAGCGTTCTCCATCCTCCTTCTCCCTACTGTCTTTAGTCTGGGATGGGCTTTTCAATTGTCTCACACGCCTGTAATGATTACATTTCTGCCGCCCCATGTCCATGTCGCTAATACAGAAATTCTGTGTCATACAGCCGCTCCGTCCAAAGTTAGTTTAGCAGCTCACAGGGTCGGTAAGGGTATTATAACAATGCCTGATCATCCGGGCTTGCAAGCCGTGACCAGTAGCTGTGCCAGGTTTCCATGCATTACCGTGGACGCACGCCCACAATACACTGAGAAAGTTTAGCACCATATACCCTATACTACCAATTGTGGGTAATGGCTGTACCATTACACCTCTGCTTCCAACACAATCATTGGCCAATGTGCCAATGCGCAGACAATAGCATAACACTTCATATTGGTAGGTTTGCATATGACAAATCAATATATCAAACATCCAATACACATAAACATATTGATTAAACTAGACATATTATGATACTTTAACATCATAGCATAATGCACTAGTTAGTTTATGAAATTACACATACATACATCCAACATATCCGTAAACATTATATTACTTCAAGATGGACATCTAATGATACTCAACATAATAGCATCAGGCATTATTAATGAGTACTAATATTGTATAGCTACAAAATGAGATATACAACAAGTCTAATTGAAGTTACCTCTTAGTTACTGCTGTTGTAAGAATTAAATAAATAGTCAGTTGACTATATTCGGTACAACAAATGCACACACCAACAGGCAACTACGATAGTGTACAAAGAAATGACAAGCATCTATCAAGACAATTAAAAGTATACCCAGACAAGATCTGTCTCACATAAGGCAGCACTCAAAGCAATCCGATATTGAACACAGAACTCAGAAAGAACACTCAAGTAACCTATGACAATGATAGTTCTTGCAATAACCTAGATCAGATATAGACTGAAAATCAGTAACTAAGAAATAACTTTTGTACTGAAATCTAACATAATAATCATGCATATGACTACAGAACATTGAGATAGTTCCTACCTGTTCAGAGATTTTTTCGTTTCTAACATGACCAGAGCTAGGGACCCTTATTTAAGCTGAGTCCAGCAGACCCTATTATCTCCTTGGCACCTTTCTGTCTGGTATGACAGAAACATGCTGACCTCCTAAGGTAATTAATTCTATTCAAGTGTGGGGCCAGTTCACACCTCTTTTCTCATGCAGACTGACTTATCTCCCCCTGGCAGTCATAAATCTATTCTGAACCACTAACCCTCACCATAGTGTCACACCTGGATGGTTTTGAGTTGCCAGCCCCAGATCAGTTTCACAGTCTGCCCTACAGTGGGGGTAATTGTCAGTTTGACCTGTAACACCTTTAAGCTGGACTGCCTGGTTGTACAACCCTAGTCTGATGGTCTGTGTGATTTCATTCTGGGTTTATTGCAATTCCCACCATCCTGTTTTAGTAGCCAGCAGCCATCTGTTCTGACACTTCACAGTTGAATGGGTTCCTTTTGCTACAACATTTTATGCCTCTATGTGTGCAGGCCTGATTGTTCTGTCTTCCATTTCTCCTCCTTTATTATAGAGAATTGCAGTTGTTCTTCTGTAACTTCTCTACATGGTGAACCGAAAATTGTTCTGGGAAGTAAAGGCTGCCAATTCGTGACAGATGGCCTTATTTAATGGAAGAATAGATTGCCTGAATGAATGGAATAATAGATGGGCTCAATGAATGGAAGAATAGATGGCCTTACTTAATGAAATAATAGATGGCCTTAATGAATGGAAGAATAGATGGCCTTATTTAATGGAAGAATAGATGGCCTCAATGAATGGAAGAATACATGGCCTAAATGAATGGGTAAATAGATGACCTCAATGAACAGAAAAATAGATGGCCGCAATGAATATATAAGCAGATGACCTCGATGAATGGAAGAATAGATGACCTTAATGAATGGAAGAATAGATGGTCTCAATGAACAGAAGAATAGATGGCCTCAATGAATGGATACATAGATGGCCTAAGTGAATGGAAGAATAAATGGCCTGAATGAATGGAAGAATAGATGGCCTCAATGAATGGCAGAATAGATGGTCCTAATGAATGGAAGACTAGATGGCTTTAATGAATGGAGAACAGACGGCATCAATGAATTGAAGAATAGACGGCCCCAATGAATGGAAGAATAGATGGCCTTAATGAATGGAAGAATAGATGGCCTCAATAAGTGGAAGAATAGATGGCCTGAATGAATGGAAGAATAGATGGCCTCAGTTAATGGAAGAATAGATGGCCTGAATGAATGGAAGAATAGATGGCCTCAGTTAATGGAAGAATAGATGACCTCAATGAATGGAATAATAGATGGCCTTAATGAATGGAAGAATATATGGCATGAATAAACGGAAGAATAGATGGCTTGTCTTTCGCTCACTGTATCCAACGACGAGAGCAGGCATCGAACCTTAGTCCGACGTGCCTCTTGAAATTATCAGCTGTATCCCCTAGGGATTACACGAACGCGCCCGCTTTTTACTTCTATAGCTCATTATAATAGCGTCCTGAGAATGTATATGACATTGTTTGTACTCTTTCCTTTTACAAATCAACATTTTTCACTACTAATTTCTGACTTAATTATCGTGTTTCTTTTCTTGCCATTATTATTCCCTGCAACATCTTTGTCGTATGACTCATAAGTCTCATTGTGCAACAAACGTCCCATCAAAAGGACACTGATTTGTTTGTCAGGTGAAGCCTTTATTAAGTCATTAAGAATGTATTCATTATTAGAGGTATCATTTAGACATACTGTTATTATTTCGATTCCAAAATCTCCAATAGCTTTAATTTCCTGCAAAGTAATTCTATCTTCTGCAGATGCCTTTTTATTCTTCGTGTAAGGAACACCATTAAACAAGCAAATAATAAACCGTGAAATGATATTATCCATGCGTGACTAGACTGCACTATTATCTTTGAAACTAATAGACCGCAAGTAATGAAGCAAACATCCTAATTCACACATAACTAACTTCAGTCTGTGATACTGATAGTAACATAGACAAGAACGAAACTGGACATCTTGTATGGTCAGCGAGATCTTCTAGCACATAACCGACGTCGTCATATAGAGTCTGTGCAAGGAGAAATGAATGTGGAACTGGTACAATTATAGCTAAACATTTGTTGCAGGGGTGTCCGACATGCAGAACAGAGAAAGCTAGTTTGACTTAGATCCACTCCATTTAAGATAAACTGTTTGATCATATTAACAAGCTTAAGTTGAATGTTTCGTCCCTTGAATTTATTCAATTTGACTTCTAAAAGTGATAGAAAAAGACGAAGATGAAGAAGAAGAAGAAGAAGAAGAGGAGGAAGAAGAGGAAGAAGAAGAAGAAGAAGAAGAAGAAGAAGAAGAAGAAGAAGAAGAAGAAGAAGAAGAAGAAGAAGAAGAAGAAGAAGAAGAAGAAGAAGAGAAAGAAAGAAGAAAGAAGGAAGCAGAAAGCGGTAAGAAGGAAGACGAAGAAGTACCTACAAGAGTTTCTGAAGCCTGATTCTAGTACTGCTGCAGAAAGATGCACTCGGTACAGACACGTAGCAAGGTATTCTCATTGGGGATTTCCATGCCTGTAAAGTAATATCATGAAGGTTAGCTTGGCCAAAAGGGTAAGAACGCTAGCTGTTAAACTGTCGGTGTTTTACAGTTAACTAGTAGAAGAAGAAGATGAAGAAGTTGTAGTAGTAGTTGTTGTTGTTGTAGTAGAATAAGAAGAAAAAGTAGTAGTATAAGTAGTATGAATAGTAGTAGTAGAAGTTGAGGTGAAAAAAATAGAAGAAAAAGTAGTAGTAGTAATAGTAGTAGTAGTAGTAGTAGTAGTAGTAGTAGTAGTAGTAGTAGTAGTAGTAGTAGTAGTAGTAGTAGTAGTAGTAGTAGTAGTAGTAGTAGTAGTAGTAGTAGTAGTAGTAGTAGTAGAAGCAGCAGCGAGATGCGGAGGAGGGGAATAGCTGGGACAGTAGTAGTAGCTGCTTTTGAGTCAGGTCTTAGATATTGTCGCTTGTTTTCCCGGGAGAGAGTTGGAATCAACAAGCACATCTTCAAACTTATTATCTGTTGGGATTATTGACTGACTTTTGTCTACACCCCTCCCTTCTGTCTTCCCTTCCATATATCTATTTCTTTCACTCTCTCTGTTATTCTCTCAACACATACTCAGACAACAGTTCCTTTCAACAATAAATAAAAGATTTATTAAGAAAAACTATGTCTGGTGTATATATGGACTGTGTATATGGAGTTGGTATTGTCTGCTAGTGTGAATGCAAGATAGGACGGTTGATCTCGTATGTGCATTAGTTCTTCTCGTCTTTTCTGTCAGCCAAACCACAGGACTGCACACACAGAAATGGAGTGATCTCACCATGAATGATCTCCTCCTGTTTGAGTCGGGAATTAATCCAATTCTTGAAGAAAACAACTGTTCAATGTCTTATCACCAGAAAATAATCCGATTTGGTAAGTCACTGAAGTTCATATATTTCCCGGTTCGGACGGTATTATAATCCACCTCTGAATACACACCGCCACTATCCAACATTGTCTAGAGTTACTATGACTGTTCTACACCATGTCTATGGTTAACAAAGTTTAATGTTTCGGCACAGTGCAATTTCATGCAGTTTTAAGTATCCCTGCTTGCCACAGGTTAACGTCTTTTCCTTTTAAGGGTTTTAGTTGTATATTTGTTTGAGCATACAGTGTTCTGTATTTGCCATTAAGTTATTATTGCTTCATATTAAAACATGTCTATGTTCTTGTTGTTTCTAAGTAGGTACTTTATTTGCTCAAGTGTAGTAACCTTCATCTCTTCTATGATTTCAATGGGAGATTTGAACCTGTGGAGAAGATAGGTAATCTGGTGATATGCGTCTGCTTAATATAATTTTCTTATGTGATAGTCCTTTTCTAGCCATACTGAAAAGCCTCCGAAAAACATACGGACATACGATTTCTGAGTGCACTAAAGTTTACACGACTAGATAAACGAATGCAATTTCACACATTAATAACACACACCTATATCCCTATGCTACTATTACACTAATATATTAATACCTTATATATGCCTCTATAGAATTAATGTAAATCCCCGAATCGAAATTTATCCGCAGCCAAGCACTCTATCCCATTATAAGGGAGGATATTTCTATTCATTACAGGACACATAATTCTATCTTTCCGTCCAGTTTGGTATCACACACTAAACATAAACTCCATGTTCAGCTTTTTATATTGTGTGTCCCATCCTTCGTTGATTGGTTGATCTACAATCAAATTAGCCGTACCCGTAACATCAAAAGTTCAGTGAAATCACGTATACGTCCTGGCGCTCCGTTCTCCGCTGTTGCGCTGGTCCTCTGTCCATCGCTAGTTTGCACTTCAAAGCATTCTCCGTTCATTTTCCCGTCGGCCGATACTAGCGGGAGTCACTGCCCTCGGCGCGTACCTGTATCCTATTTTTATATTCGTAGGTCAATGATCGTGAACTTCATTCCTCCTCGCAGAATGAAGTACACAATTGTTAACCCTTCTCCTTCTTTGCATTTTAATATGTAAGTTATCAAGGAATCATTAAACTGCAGTTTTTTCCGTGACAGCTATGGCTGAGCTACTGTAATGACAGCAGAGGGTCCTACCTGCTTTCTGTTAGCGCCCGATGTTGGGCGGCGCTTACCAAACCCGACACCCCACATTGTGCCAATGTGGCTTCGGGGGGGGGGGGGGGGAGCACAGTTGGGAGGATATAAGCCTTATCCTGGTGCGAGGAAATGCAACCTAGAGACAAAATGTCATGGCAGGGCAGACAAGGCTCTAAGCCTTGGTTAACAGCTGGTCTAGGATCGAAGCCCCGACACGCAGACAGTTAAAGCATTGCTTTGCTGATCCGGCAGCTTCTGTAGCTTGTCTTGTTCCTGATGTATTGCTGTTAACTTTCCTCTGGAGTGAACGAGACAGGCCGAGAGAGGGATCATGCTGCATGGCCAACACATGGTCTCTATATTTTAGCCCAAGCTTTGTGCTATGGGGAGGTATAACTCCATACCTGGTCTTAACCACCGCCATGGGTTGTAATAATTATGCCTTTCTAAAGAACCATGTAACAAACTATCGTCTGTCAAGACGGCAAGGTGCCAATGTTAAAAAGTAGTAGCTCTGGTAGTAGTAGTAGTAGTAGTAGTAGTAGTAGTAGTAGTAGTAGTAGTAGTAGTAGTAGTAGTAGTAGTAGTAGTAAAGCAGTATCAGTAGCAGTATTTGTAGTAGTATTTGTAGTAGTAGTAGTAATAGTATATAGTAAATATGATATTCTCATTGCGACAAATGCAAGAAAAATGCCGTGAACAGAATCAACCACTGTTTATTGCCTTCATCGACCTCACAAAGGCATTTGATTTGGTCAGTCGTGAGGGTCTGTTCAAGGCACTAAAGAAGATTGGCTGCCCACCAACTCTTCTGTCCATTGTGGAATCGTTCCACACAGGCATGAAGGGTATAATCAAGTTTGATGGTGCAACTTCTGAAGAATTTGAAATCAAGAGTGGAGTTAAGCAAGGTTGTGTACTAGCTCCCACCCTATTTGGAATATACTTTTCACTTCTACTGAAATATGCATTTCATGATCAGGATGGTGGTATATACATTCACTCACGCTCAGATGGCGGCCTCTACAATGCTCAGAGATTGAAGGCTAAGACCAAAATTAGGAGGGTACTGATCAGAGAGTTGCTTTTTGCAGATGATGCTGCAGTTACGACCCACTCTGAGGAAGAATTGCAATGTCTACTATCTGCATTCTCCAATGCTTGTTCTGAATTTGGTTTAACAATTAGCAAAAAGAAGACACAGATTATGTCACAAGGTGCACATGGGGTACCATCAATCTTTATTGACGACGCCGAACTAGAGATAGTAGACCATTTTACATATCTAGGATCAGTGGTAAATAGCAAATTATCCCTAGATCAGGAAATCAACATCCGGATTGGTAAGGCAGCAACAACAATGAACAGGTTAAGAAAAAGAGTCTGGGAGAACAGGAAGCTTACTGCCAAAACAAAAGTCCTTGTCTATCAAGCCTGTGTCCTTAGTACTCTTCTCTATGGCAGTGAAACCTGGACAACTTACTCACACCAAGAGAACAACTTAAACAGCTTTCATATGCGGTGTCTGCGAAGAATTCTTGGTATTAAGTGGCAAGACAAAATCACAAATACTGAAGTATTGGAAAGATCAGGTTGTGTGACAGTTTATTCCATGCTCAGTCTTCGTAGACTTAGATGGATAGGACATCTTAGGAGGATGGATGATGGTAGAATACCAAAGCATATCTTTTTTGGTGAATTACAGATGGGTAAGAGATCTCAGGGTCGGCCTCTACTACGATACAAAGATGTGTGTAAGCGGGACATGATTGATACAGGCATTGATAATGCACATTGGGAGCAAGTCGCCGTTGAACGTGTTGCATGGAGGGCAAATATCAGAAATGGAATAAAGTCAAAGGAGAAAATTATTGCAGAAAAGTCACACACCAAGCGTTTGAGACGTAAGATGGTGCATGATGGTGGAAATGACCACGTGTTCACATGCACCCACTGTGAACGGACATTTACAGCGCAAATTGGCCTTATCAGTCACACTCGCTACCGCCATAGTTAAAAGTTATTATGCCTTTTTAAAGCACAAACTATCGTCTGTCAAGACGGCAAGGTGCCAATGAAGTAGTAATAGTAGTTGTAGTAGTAGTAGTAGTAGTAGTAGTAGTAGTAGTAGTAGTAGTAGTAGTAGTAGTCGTAGTAGTAGTAGTAGTAGTAGTAGTAGTAGTAGTAGTAGTAGTAGTAGTAGTAGTAGTAGTAGTAGTAGTAGTAGTAGTAGTAGTAGTAGAAGAAGAACAAGAAGACGAATAAGGATAATAGGTTAACTCAGCGGTGATATCCCATGCTAAAGAGAACATGGTCATCTGTAGTGGTTTGGACAACAAAGGGTTGATAATTTACACATAACGTCAACATTCACAGTAGGAACATCCGTGATCGTTTTGGCGCAAGAATAAACAGGGAGCGCTATATGTAAAGACGGCTATGAAGAAGTTATGAAATTATCCCACATGCACAGACAGTTATTTTCTGAATTACTGATTAGAAAAAAATGTATTCTTCAGGGACATACACCCGTTGTGGTGTGAAGATTTGGCACTCATGTAATATTAGACATAATGAGATGGAGTGATCATCTCCATTCCTCGAACTCAGATCCTTCGCCTTCACAGGCAGCAAGTCCAGAGGTCGAACCTGTTTCCGACCGTGTTCTTAACATTACCAGAAACAACCCCAAAGGAAAACAATCCTACGCGGGGAGTCCCTGAGGGAACATATTGTTGATTTAGACACTGTTCTGGCAGCTCTTGAGATGTCGTTAGTTCCACACGGTGTTGGCCATGTTGTGAAGATGGAGACTTGTCCCTCTGTATGTCTATGCTATGATCTTGTATACGTGAAGGATTAACGCTGTACATCTTCTAGAACTTTACCTTCGTGCGAAATCAATCTTTACACTTCTTTACTGAGCCTTATTAGTTAGTTAGTTAGTTAGTTAGTTAGTTAGTTAGTTAGTTAGTTAGTTAGTTAGTTAGTCGAGATTCCAACTTCACGGCAACGGGTCATCCCCATTATGCTCCGTTCCTGTGTCAGTGAATATCACACAAAATGCTCCCCACTGTCCAATGTGAAAAGTGAAATAGGCAGGAGTCTCGGCAATCCTACAGCCCGCACAGGTACACTGTGCATAATGCCGCCTCCAGAAAGCCAACACAAAAGTGTTCCACGGAAACCACAGTTCATCGTCGATGGACTCGGCAGTCACCAGAAAGACCTCATTTACCCGGGTTTTATCACATGGCTCGATCTTTTACCACAGGGCGACCCGCCGAAAGTGTCGCATAAAGCACGAACTCCGCAGCTTCAGCGCCGAATCCCGGGAGTCTCCTGAAAAATGCACCCGTGAACAGAAAAGGCAAATCACTCAATTTAGCAGCAGCCGGTAGCCACTGTTCCGAACATTCAGTTCACTGTACAGCCTATACGGGACAGATGTAAAAGCAATTCTCCGCGATTTCACAGCTCACAGTGTCGCCCACGCACTCACTCAGTAGCAGGGCGACGGAACCATGCACTACCAGTCCAACATGAGGCAAATGCGGTTGCAAACCGTAGCTGCAAGCATAAATACGCCACAGACCTTAACGGTTCAACGCCTAACCGCCATGTTGGCGACCGGAAGTCCACTGAGTCTTATTGCGCAGGAACAAGACAGAAGTGGCAGTCAGTGATAGTGAATTGCCCTTACTCTGACCTATATCAAAACGTGTAACTTAGGCAGTCTCACTCCTTATGCCTGACATGACTACCATATATATGAAGAACACATGTAACTAAGTAAACACATGTAACTAAACGTTGTTTATATCAACCAACGCTGAGCCACGTTGGTATAGTGGTAGATGCACTTGCCTGCCAAAACAATGATCCGGTTTCACTCCCAAGAGGCACGTGTTTTCCCGCTCAAACAGTCCGGGGGAAGGGGAGGTGGGAAGAGTCTCCAAGGCGAAGTGCTCAGATCATCTGCCACGAAGAGTCTCCGAGGCGAAGTGCTCAGATCATCTGCCACGATCTCAGACGATGGCGGGTTCGTTTCCGTACTCTGTGTTTCGGTTAGTATGTACAGTTAATTTAGGAGATCCCGGGTGTCGTCACCGTTGTTACCGTGTTTGTAGTCTGTTCTGCGCTTAGGACATGCGGTTAGCCAGTCTACAGAGAGAAAGAGAGAGAGAGAGAGAGAGAGAGAGAGAGAGAGAGAGAGAGAGAGAGAGAGAGAGAGAGAGAGCATGGGCTAGAGAGAATAAAACTCGTGTCATAAAGTCTTACCTCTTTTCTTTTAATCCCCCTGTTTTTGTATGAACGGGCTCTGTGGCGAATGCAATTCATAATCCCACATATCGCGTTCGGAACACAGCTGCGGGCGATTTGGAAGCAGACCGCCTTGGTTTCCAGACAATGGTATGAGTGCGTTTGGTAAGAAAGCAAACTACTGAACGTAAAACTTGCCTAGGAATCACAAACAGCCAAAATATGCTGGAGTTGACTGCTACGTCCTGTAATGGATATGCAACTCACTTTTTAAGAATTTTAGTATGACACTGCGGTTAACCCAACGTAAAAGAAATGGTCATCAGATGATTTTAAGAGTTATCTGTGAATTGCCTGGGAAGGAAAGGCATTGAGGAGACGGGGTTAAAAGGGCTTGAACGGCAAAATAGTGACTTCAGTGCATCGGGTGTTATCCCATTTGGTTCCGTCTCTTAGCAGGACGGCCCGCTGAACCGAACGATGTAGGCCGGAATCGAACCCACAACCTTCGGAGCGCGAGGCGAGCAGAGTTACCACTTCGCCACGGAGACTCCCAGTTGACGAGGAAGCGAACTAGCAATCCCACCTTAAGTGTCGTGGCCTGTGTGCGAGGCCTGCTACTTCACATCTCAGTGATTTTATCCGTTATTTGAATACTTTTTCCATCTTAAGCTGCATCCCATATTTCGGAATTGCAATAAACCCTAGCCCTAGATTGATCTTCTAGGTAATTTAACGTTCAGTAGTTTGCCATTGCCTTGCTGACTACTTTACCTTCTTCACCTGTTCTTACATTCAAGATAAAGTTGAATTTAGTTGAGCTGAGTCGAGCTAAGAAACGACATTACAGCACACAGGACATTCCCATACACGCTCCGTCACCTGGTTCAACAGCCAGAGAAGAGTCATACAACGTATCGTTCCCACCGCTATCTGATTGAAAGTTCTCCTTGTCTTCCCTCTCAAGCTAATATCCAAGCTAAAGCGCCTCGGTAGCTCAGTGGCTAGTATGCTTCCCTGACGCCCAGAGGTCATGCATTTGAATCCTCATTGACGTAGTTATTCACAACGTTAAACGTTGACAAAATAAATACTTGTAAATGTTTTTGGAAGTAAAGGCGGCCGCGTGATATTCACCACATGACCCATCGAGTGCCAATTGGTAAATAAACATATGGGGCTGGCTCATTTAGCCAATAGCCTCATGGCGAGGACAAGACTTCTTTACTTGTTACATCTAAGCTGACTGTTGTGTGCAACGATACATGCTTGAATAATTAGTGTTGTTACAGTCAGATTACCAAGTTCAATTTGTACAAAAGTTAATCTTAATTGATTGGTGTGTTGTTTGGCTAGTTAGTTGTTGATTGGTGTGTTGGTTAGTAAGTTGACTGATTGATTAGTTAGTTAGTTAGTTGATTGGTTGGTTGGTTAGTTCATTAGTTAGTTGGTTAGTTGGTTGATTTGTTGGTTGGCTAGTCAGTAAGTTAATTGGTTTATAGTCTAGGTTAATTGGTTAGTTGATTTATTGGTTAGCTGGTTACTTAGTTGATTTGTTGGTTGGTTGGTTGGTTAGTTAGCTGCTGCTATTTTCTGCTGTATTACTTTCACAAGCGAGAGTTGTTTGTATGTCTCATGCTCTTTTCGTATAGTTATCCTGTATATGATTTTCTTGGGAAAATACAGCGATGGTTTCCCCTTGACTTCCGCCGGTTTGTGTATGGTTGACTCTGCAAGGCAGCAGGGGGGAAGAGGTTATCACTGAGATAAAGAACAGAATAGGAAAAGCAAAATCTGCATTCTGTCAAATAAAGAAACTTTTGTGCAATAAGTCATTGTCTTTGAAAGTTAGAAGGAGAGTTCTTGCATGTTACATGGAACCATTTTTAACATATGGCTGCGAATCCTGGACAGGCGAAAAGATCCCTGGAAGTCTTGGAGATGTGGTTTTATAGACAACGTTCTATGCTGATGTATTGTTTGACGAGTCTTTATATTTCTTTGTCTCTGTGTACATGTAGTAGCTTCGCTATTGCCATTTATTTATTTGTGTTTTGAAAATATATCGTAGTCATTTCCGTCTTCTATACGTTGTTGGAAATTTATAATGAAGTAGTTTATGTTATTTGGCATTGCGTGCAGATTAATTCTGCCTATTTGAATACAAGTTTTCTTAGCATGAATTCACACAATTGTTTGTTTTCTGATATTATATCATTGTAATTATTTGCATTCTTCCTTTTGGTTCTTTTATTAACTAAAATGTAGCTCTGCATTTCTCGTTTTCTCTCCAGTTTTGTCTTCATTCTCTTAGCGTTTCTTCTTTCACAGTTTATAAATTGCCCAACCCCACTTCTATGTGTGGCAGAACCCATGATATTGTTATACTGTATATTATTACTTTCGAATGTGTGATTGGGCCCAATGTTGCTGTTTGTATGACTGGTCTGCTAAACTGAATATCTCGCAAGTGACTGTACCGCAACGTCAGACTGGATTGTTGTTTCCGTAGCGGTAGACTGTAGCCATCTCGTTTGTCTTGAATAACGCTGTTATGTCTTATAATCATACTAAAATTTAATTTTTTAAAATTTGGTAACTGAAGCTGATTTCTCCAGAATTACCAATACTGCTCAAATATCGCCTTATCATTTTAACACCCCATCTGTATGTATGGCTAGACTATCTTTGGTTGCTCTGTTTATGTATTCTAACGGTAGCCCTTTTGCAGCTGTATCACCACTATTTATCAGATAAGCCGTAGTCTATTTCTGGCAGGTTTTAGTTAACAGTGTGGTATTTTTGGTGTGTGTCGTTTGCAGTCTTTCTATTATAATATATTTTTCAGTTCAGATATTTCTGTAGTGGTCCTCCATAGTGATCGGTGTTTCTAAATTGGAATGTCACATACTTCGTCCTGGTTCATTTTTACACAGAAATATCAACTGGGGAACCCTTTGAAGCCACTAAGACAGTTCATAAATAAACACACATGTATTGTTTTCTCGCTCATAGAAGTTGTATTTTCCCTAACTTATTGCTTTTTGTTTCTGCAACTGAATCATATACTATGCTTGCATACTTTACCTCTTCCGTTATAAATGATTTATAGCAATGTTGTTACGTCTGCTCCCCGTCCGTTCCTTTTAATGCTTGCAGGATGTTGACTAGACCTCTGCTTGATTCCACTAGCTTGTCGATATGTTGCTTTCAATTTAGCTGCCTGTCTTGGGCCCCTACTACCTTGCCTTGCTTTTCTCTTTTTAATTATCCATTGACTTTTATTTTGAACTGATTACTTCTCATTGTTGCTCCTGTGATAAATGTCATCTCTACTGTGTGTTTTGTGCGCATATTTAGAATCTCATATATCGTTGCTTACTTTGTTTATTTGTTGTTTTAACTTGTATACTAGGTCTCTCCTCCACAGAGCGCTATCACCTGCATACTGTGATAACGAGGTTTATATGTCTGCAAACTCTTTTCCCAGTCCGTTGAAAGTCGTTGATAGTAATACTGATCCTTGTGGGATTCCGTTTCCTGTATGTAATGCATGTCTTTGATGTTTCATCATAAACTCTCACTGTAAAGCGTCTTTCCTTTAGAACGCTTTGAATGTATTTGTATATTTTCCACCGTTATCACAATTTTCTGAACTGTGTATAGTGCATCATCTTTCTAACAAAGATCGTATTATTAGTAATAACCAGGAACATGTTTTTCTCTGTAACCCGTTTTTGCTTCGTGTTCTAATTTGACTGTTTGGTCTACAGCGTTTCGTTCTGTTCTAAACATTGACTGCTTTGCTGTAAATTATATTTTTGTCAATAACATCTTGTAGCCCTTTGTTCACCACGGTTTCCAAAATGTGTTCCATGTGTGATGCTAGTGATATTGACCCGTAGGAGTTTGCACTCTGCTTTTCTTTTCCTGCTTTTAGTTTTCGCACAATCATGGCTTTTTTTAAATGTTTGTGGTACGTTTCCAGTTTCTCATAAGTGTATAAAGTATTGTGATTATTTATACTGTCCTTCTTTGTAATTTGTTCATTACTCTGTAGTTGAGTGTCTCTTCTTCTTATGCCGTGTTAAATTTGTCTTCTTTTCCGTTATCACTCCCTATGTTATGTCTGCATTTATTGATCGATGTACTGGTCTATTCGTTTGTTTGTTTGTGTCTGGGTAATTCATAAGTTTCTTTCATTGTTCAGATTCCTCTTTACCCACGTTATGGGTAGACCTGGTTTTATAAAAATAATTAGCCCACGCTTCGGTTTTCTGTTGTGTGTTTTAGTTGTTTTAGGCATATTTGTTGTTGGGGTGCTGCATTTTTGTGCGCAGCTCTCATTGCTTTCATGGGAGCTCAGTGTGGATAATGGATAATAGCGCTCACTCTTACACCTCCAATGCGCTGATGCGGAGATAGCAGGCTCATCTCAGGTCAATTGGTTTAAAATGCTGACTTTTCGTCCTTAACTTGTGGACGTAAATTACAAGTACCTCATAAGTCGGAGTTGGTTCGTCTGATGGCGAGGGACACCTGGCAATAGGCAAAGCTTATCCACACGGAAAAATCAGCCCAGTGTCCCAGTATGGACTTCGCTTGAGTTCAAAGCGAGCGAACGCAAAAAAAATAAATAACTAAATAAATAAATAAATTACTTTTATGATTGTTCCATGCCTCTATAAAAGATGTTTTTGGTTCCAGGCAGAACTTTCTCGGTCGCTGTGTTTTTGCTTGATAATTAATCAGTTATTACTGTTTCTCCATATTTTATATACGTTTTGATTTTGCTCAGGTGAGGTTGTTAAAATATGCCTAAAATTTACAACACTATTTTTACAGTGGATCCGGTATTTGAGACTTTACAAGCCCACTTTAGGTAAATATGTCTCACTCATGCATTGTTCGTACGGACGGCAATGGGGCACTCCTTCGTCGTTTTGAAACTATCTCACACAATGGGTCCATCATCATTCTCCTGTGCTTCCATTTTCCCCGCCTTACCTTCATCCCCGCCTTCATGTAAAACTTCCACGCATTTACCTAGAACAGTGGTCCTCAACCATTTTATGGCCCATGCACCCCTTCACCATATGTTCAGAATGTCATTTCTACTCTCCCCCCTTTCGTATTTCCTCCCTATAAATTCCCCCTCCCCTACACATTATACGTAAAAATGGAAGCTAAATTTAAGAAAACATACTAGAACAAGTCTAGACGTCTACATAAAAACGTGATTTGCTGGTCTACTTACGTTATAAAAAGAATTTCAGAAGGGCGAGAAGTACAGAACCGTAAAATATGGAGGGAACAACAATATCAAGCAATCAGTTCTTGTATTAACGCGATCATGAAGTAATGTTAATTTCCCCCTCCCCCCCCCCCCCCCCCCCCCGGAAACCCTAAAATTATTCCCTGGGGGGATTCCCCACCGGTTGAGAACTACTGACCTGAAATCTTCACTGGACTGTTCTTATACTTTACCCCTATTCCAATCACACCTCATACCTCTCACTACTGTCTATATAAGAGTATGAACTGCAAGTTTCATGTTTGTTTCACAGCCTGGGACCCTGAGATAAGCAGCACATTTAGTCCTTTCTTTTCCCCTTTCCTTTTAATTGTATCCATATATATTGTTTTCTTTTTTCTATTCTTCTCTTTCAGTTATTTTGCCTTCATGTGGTCACGATAGTGTCTTCCCCGTGTTTAATTGTTGTGTTTTGTGTATTTATTCGCCCATGATGGCTAGTCGCCGCAACTTCCTATGTGTTCCGTAAATGTGTTGTGTAGATCTGCATTACTTGATGTTATTTTATATTATATAAGTATTCCTTTCTAAAATTTCTACAAGCAATGTTTGGTAAATATATGTTTGCTTGTGATAGAATTTTCTAAAGTCGCTCTGAGGCAATGAGCTTCGGATAACTGTCATGAATTGTGACCCTAAATTTATTGGGATGATCGAGCTTGTAAAATGTCATACTTGAGCAGGGGCTCTAAGAGTTAACCACAGGCGACTTCAGTCTTTGTTCAAATACGTTAGCATTTGTCTCCTTTCAAAGTAATTTCCTCTGTAATCTACATAAGTAAAAATGTAATGGGTCCCTTTACACGCCTGTAGGCATAATGAGCATATGATGTTAAAAGCGTATTTTTACAGACCAAACGGCACACCAGGGGTGAAGTGGTCAACGTTCCACCGACTGCTTTAACTTCCCGAGACAGTTCCTGGTACCCGTTTTAGCCTGGATGGACCTGGAAGCCATCGTCAATGTTCAAAGTCCGCATCGATACGAATTCAAACCCATGACCAGCGGGTCTGCATTCCAGCGTCTAACTACCACGACTTCCCTCTACAGCACATTCTTATACCAACTCTGTTGAAGTTCTCTATAAAACATGCACCCGAAATCCCGGTGTTTTAATCCTATAACTGTTTAACACACAAACAGAAGACTGCGCCTTTATGTGTGTTTTAACAATTATAAATCTGTGATACATGGAATATCTCTCATGTTTCACAATCTTGACCTATAGTATGCGCATAAACCTGCATGTTCACCTGGTTTGTTAATTACCTAAGATTGTTTCCCTAATGTTTCATAGAACTTGATATGTAATCCAGCTTCTGGAGTCTGTTTTCTAGCTTTACCAAGCAATTATTCATTGTTAGATAGAAAAAGATGCATCTTCTGACTCCAGAGTAATGAAGTACAGGAGATAAGAAACATGGGATGAAGGTGCAAGATACACCTGAGGATACGGTTAGATAACATTTCACCTGTACAGGTAGGTATACAGATCAGGAGAAAGGATAACGTGTGTTTATCCTTCTGTAAATGTTTCATATCAAGTGCGCTAATGTTGTTTTGTGGCATAGTCAATAGTGTACTGGTTTATCAAGACAAAGCTAGAGTACAATACTCAGATGTAGAATACAGCTGCGTTGTGGAACGGGCATTGTAAATCATAGTTGCATATCCTGTAACAGGACGTACAAGTCAACCCCAGCGTTTTTGTTCGTGATTCCTGGGCATGTTTACGTTCAGTAGTCTGCCGTTGCTTTCTGAACCTAAAAGGGGTGTTAAAATTCTCTGAGAACGAAAGCATATATACACATTTACGAGTATTGATTGGCAATACACACACAAGACAGGCATTATGGTCACCTCCCAGATCAAAGAAATATCGCTATGTGAACTCAAAACAAAATATGAACATTCTTAAACAAGGCTTATCGGTACGACTAACTCGGAACAGTCATAACAGCTGATGGAAGATGCCTGACGAAAATTAGAACAAGAATCTCAGTGGGAAGGCTAGCCTTGTGCAAGATAGAAAACATACTCACCAATAAAGTATGTCACTTGCAGTAAGAAAAAGTGTGTTGATGTTCTATATTGAACCTATACTTTTGTGTGTATATGAAACATGGACAATAAAGAGACAAATGAGAAGCATCTAATGATAGTGGAAATATCGCCTCCGGGAAAATTACTATATTGACAGGACAAGAGCATAAGGAAGGCAACAAAGTAAATACACTGATAGCTTGGCATATGCCAAAATCGGCATACTAACAGGCTCGATTCCACTCTGGAGACGGTGAGATAGCGAACCCCGACCGCCCACGCCATTCGACATATCACACAATGAGGTTGATGTTTTCCAAAGTTGCGAAGATTACTTTTGTCATGGTAATCCGTGCTCTAATCTCATTAAGGTCGGATGTTAAGCTGTGCCAAGATAGTTAAAACGATTCACTTGTTTAACAATTTCTCCGTTTCCTTAAGCTTTACATGAAGGTATTTCTTTCTTTATGCCCTTCTTTCTTTGTTTTTGTTTTTGTTGTTTGAGTTGACCATAATTTCTGCTTTTTATTTTAAAAGAAATTGCATAATAGTCGTATTTCAAAACGTTTAGAGTGCATATTGAAGAGATGTTTCTTTGCAGTAAAATTTGTATGATGTGGACATGTTTGTTATGTTACGTGTTTAGACGCCCACACAATTAACGCCATTTGATTAACTGGAGGTCTGCGTGGCGAAGTGGTCAATCCATCTGCCTCGGACTGTGAAGATCGTGGCTTCGTTTCAGGAATGTGTTGACTATTCGAAATATTTACATTTTCCAGTTTCTCTCAAATGGCATGTATATAATCAGTTAAGGTTACCTGCCTTCCTTCTTATGAGGTTAGTATATGAAATGCAATTCATTTTGTTTTCCTAACATATGAGACATCCGATTGGTATTGATTAGAAAACAGTGTCTTACAGCTAAGCTTAAAACGAGGTGTATTTACTTTGTAGAGATAATTTAATGGCTGAAAACGGACATGACGCATGTTCTGTTAATAGTCAAATGGGTGCATGATGCCCGTGTACTGTTCATGCCATTTGGGATAATGTAGCGATAAGGGATATGTTGGGTAGCTTCTATAAAAACCCCAGGGATCAAGGTAAGACTTCTATGTAATGACACAGCAGGCAAAAGTCTGACAATGGGCATTCTAATCGAGCATAAGATACGAGATGAACTTACTGACCAATGTCATCGGCGTAAGCTCTTTCGACTTCTACTCGACTAGCATAAGACACGGGTAGCCTCCTTACACTTCAGTATATGCCTGGACGGGAGTTGTGGTACTGATCACTTAAGGAAGTGAGCCGAGTGTCGTGATGTCGCTTCTGTAAACGTAAACCAATAACCAATGTCTCACACACTCACACACACACACATAAACATACATACATACATATATATGTGATACAACACACCAGGCTGGTTTGGGCGAGTGTGTCTTTCTATCTATAATATGTGTGTGCCCTCCAAAGAACTGGAAAGTATAGGGATACCATCGCGATCCGTACTAGATGTAGGCATACTCCCAGGGTACATGGCATAGGGGGGTACGGGGTATCAGGCATTGGTAGCACCTTTGGTAAGGATGACTCTCATGTCCTTTTCAGGACCCATCTCCCTCTGGTCCAAGCCTGACACCCAGCTCGTTCCTGTGGCTCCTAGTAGCTGTCAGCATGCGACAGTGGCCACTTGTCTTGCCACTGGACTTAGATGGACTCAGGCGAGAGAGTGAGGTCGACGAATTGCGCAACTCTTCCTCACTTTAATCTAAGTCATCGCGCAAGTCATTCTTCATCCATTCTTCGTCATCAATAGGCATACTCCCAGCTGCACCTTCTACCAGTGCTGAATGGACAAGGCATCAGATTGTGACCAGCAGTTCAAAGCACCACAGTAAGCGGCCTGCCTCTGAATTAAACAGTTCTGGTACGATACCCAATGTAGATGGTACTGATTTCGTATTGAAATTAGAAAGAAACATGAGGTCGAAGGTCAGAATGTGAGCCTGAAACATCACGGTACATGTATCCGATCCTGGGTAAGGCTTATATATAAAATATAAAAACCTCTGTAGCAGGAGGCTGCTCTGGGTGTGTGAAGCGTCAGGAGCCTCATAATTTGTAGGTCTGGGCGCACGGAGAAGTAAGTGGCCTGTCTTTACTTCTCGTAGAGAAAGTGTTTTCTTTCTGTTTTTGCGTTCGCCCTCTTTAAACTCAAGCGTGCCCATACGCTTACTGCTACCTCTGCCACTACTGGTGAGTACACTGGACTGCTATGTGTGCGTGGATTAACCAGTCTCTCTGGTCTAGGGGTGACACAAATTTCTCCGTAATCCCGTATACTCTCGTAACGTGACGTGACGTGCGCGAGAATTTGTAGCGGTTCTCTCCGTGTCGGTAACTTAGGGGCTATGTGAGCCGGTCGCTCGGAAAGTAATGGCAAACTACTGAGCGTAATCTTGCCAAGAAATCAACAATCAGCAGAAAGATGCTAATGTTGACAGCGATGTTCTGTAAAGGATATGCGAAGAAAAAAAAAGTACCATTGTCCTTCGCAACCAGGTGAATTCACTCCGACTTCTGAGGTAATTACGATTTACGTCCCGAGGTCAAAGACGAAAAGTCAATATTTTCGTAGGCTGGGTTGTTTAGGGGTCGAACACTATACCTCGGCATCAGCACACCGGATGTTTACGAGCGAACGCTCTCATCCATTCAGCCATATTGAGCTGCCAGTAGAGAGCTGACATCGAACCCTCATCCGACCACGATCATGCCTTTGTAAACGTAAACTCCTGGTCATTACGACAACAGGCCCGCTAACAAGGTTTCAACACCCAAGAATACGAGAACCTAAACTCCTCGAGGTGAATGCCATTCCACCAAGTCCCAGCTGGCATCCTTTAACTTGCCACAAATCATTGCATTTAATGGTGAGATAAATTAGCAGATAAAAAGATTAAAGGCGGAGAGGTCCAGATTAATATAATCACATTCCCAAAACGACAAGGGATGCGTTTGAGATATTTCTAGTAGGACGAACTTGGAAACTTCATGTCTCCTTTGGGAGTGTCTTGATAAGATCAGGATACTAAAATAGAAATGTCCAAGTGGGAATTTCAGATGAAAATGGAAAGTATTCGCTAGTGCCATAACCCAGTGAATATGGCAAAGAACCAATTAGGAATGTGAACAGAATAGAAATGAATTAAATAGTAACTGGATCCTACAAGAAACCCACAAAAAAAATACAAACATGCACACAAACCGATACATCCACACACGCCCATACATCCACACACGCCCATACACCCACATGGCTAGCAACGTGACTAGTACCGTTTTATTTTATTTGTTATATTTTCTCTCCAAACAGAAAAAAAACGTCTGCGTTGACCAAACTTTAAATAAATTCCAGAATGTAAAGTTTCAGCTTTCACATTTTCAAATGTTCAGTTTGTGGAATGTGGGATCTTTCTTTGGTAACTCTTTCAGATAAGTATTATGTATTTCTATTGTTTGCATATCATTATGTAATTACGTAATTTTCTTAATGTTGATACGTCTTTAATTTTCGTCTTGCTGATGAAGAATTTGTACCATAGAGTCCGATATTTTATTTGAGATCGTGTTCTGATAAAGTAGGCTTTGATGATTTTCCTACATGCGTTACAATTTATGGAGTAACGTGAAAACTATAACTGATGTAAGTGATTTTCCCACACATCTAAAAGCTTTAGCAAGACTTATAATACAAGCTCGCATTGAAGCGTCTGAACATTAAATATACAGGGTTGTCATACGTTAATGAGTTCACCGCACTTAGTTCAAGACAAAAGTTAATTTCATGTCCTTTACATGACGTTACAGTAAATCTGAGCATTTTTGACTGCTTGTGAATTACTTTATTTTTTTACATTTTGCATATCGTGTACAGGACATCGCTGTCAGACCAGCATTTAACCGCTGTTGTTGATTCCTTGGCAAGATTACGCTCAGTTAGTTAGTTAGTTAGTTAGTCGACAGATCGTCCTCATTGCACATCGAACCATTCAGTCCATAAGTGCTCGGATCCCCTCCTCAGCAAATCCCGCAGCGTGTAGCGGCTAACGACGCCAGTTCTGTTTTGGTTTATCAATCTTCTTTGGCTTCCGGCGTAGTGTTCTTGTTTGGCCATCCCTCTTTTTACGCTCAGTAGTTTGCCGTTGCTTTCTGAGCGGCTAGCTCACATACGCCGCCAATTCACCAACGCGGCGAGAACCGCTACCAATTCTCGCGCGCTGCATTACCCTACGTGGATAAACGGGATTACGGAGAAAGTTATGAATTACTAGTCACGTTTAACTTCAGTAGTTTGCAATTGTCTTCTGAGCAACGGAAGCTCACACCTTTGTTAAAAATAAACACAAGGCTGTTTGATTTCAAATCTCCTGCAGCTGATTTCGAACGCGAGATACGGGATTACGAACCGGGTTCTCTACCACTTCACCACAGACGTCGGCATCACTCTTTGTTGTTTTTGCTAGTTAAAAAAATAATAATAATAATTAAACACATCCCCAGTGTATATACCCTTAGAATCTCATATAAATTAGGTGATAGTTTTAGCAGGTGAGTTGACTAATGCCTTTTCCACCGCCTGTTTCATTGCCAGCTCAGGCAGTTTCGTATGAATGTTACAGTCCGATACATCGGAATAATTGACTACCCCAGAATTGAGCATCACTAGTAATCTATCTTGTTGAATGCAAACATTGTCATTATTTTGTGCTCTGCCAGCTTTCACAGACGTGTATGTCTCTTCACATATTTCGACTCTTCGTGTTCTAGATCAACGCTGATGATTATATTCCTCCATGCCACCGTTTCAGTCCATTAGGAATCATTTCTCATGGTCTGCCTCTCCCTCTTTCCCCTCTGATCGTCCCAGTTATCACGATATTCGGAATGCCTTTTTTTTTCTTCACGGCAGACCACCGTATACTGTTTGTCTCTTTCTTATCGTTGTATAATGTTCTAGTTTTATTAACCTCCTTCAGATAATCGTTGTTAGTTACCCTGGCAGTCAATGCATTCGTAGCATTCGCCCCATGAACCACATCTACGTTGCTTCTTTGTTCTCCCCAGTTTATTCCTTCAAGTTAAATGATTCACTGTCACACAGCAAAACATGTTCTATGTAAAATTTCAGCACACGGCTGTTTACGTTATATGATAGTGACTTATTGCATAAGATACAAGGTGCCAGGATATTCATTTTAATTTCATATTAGCTAATTTATTCGTCACCTTATGATCTATACTTAGGACAGAGCAAACAGAATAAGTTTCTATCTTGTTATTTTCAGAAGGTCTTAGATGCCGTGATCTCATATTGAATTTTTCGACTTTGATGTTAATAATATAATAACTGAAGATTCCGCTTCAAAACGCATGGATGTCTGTCTATACATGTTTGCAACTGAATCCAGAGCGAATTTCTAATATACCACGAGATGATCAATTAGCTAAGAATGCACATTTAGCCACAAACGATGTGGGTGGAAAGTATAGAAACAGTTTATAGTGTTTGTACAGTTTATAGTGTACTTTTCATGCAGCCTGTTAATTCTGTTTTTATACACATTAACATGAACGTTACAACAAAAACAAATAGATTTAAAATGTTAAGGCTATTAAAGCTGTACAACGCA
>JACEFZ010018606.1:125000-150000 GCA_014155875.1 Cepaea nemoralis
CGCATGATGATGCAGGGCTCCACTACTCTATAAATATTTCTTCAATAGAAGATCATGTTGGCTTTCGTGCACAGTGCTCCACCCAAGCTAGACGTAACAAGACTTACTTCAGGCTTCATTCTGTAACTATGTAACCTTCCGTTTCAGAATCCTCTGGCAATAATTTTTGCTATATTTCTTCCAGTTTCCTGGTGAATATGTGTGTAGGAGTTTGAATAATTAATTATCTGATGTCAAGATAATTTGTTTCTGCTATGTTTAACCTCGCTAGTGTTGTTTTAATTTTTTGTAGATAGGCAAAACTTCCTGTAATTTATTATTATTGTTATTATCTTTACAAAGACGCCATAAATAAAATATTGCAGGTTGTCCTGCCTGGCATTTATATTTCGCTGAATGTCGTCAGATGCATTCTGCAGAGTGGTAAATCAAGCAATGTGAATAAAAATGAACGTTACTTTGGCTGAGATATGATGTACATCGTCGCTGTCATTGAGCGAATGTGTAGGTCACGTTACATTGCGGTATACCAGAAAATGAGCTGACAGGCGATCGGGACAAAGAAAGCAATGGGTAACAATAGACAGATGTTCCAGGTATACATCACTAGACAACTTTTCACAAACATCAGAAAGAGGCAGATTTCATATTTTGTTACTCTTTATGAAAAGGCAGACACTGGAACATCTTTTGACATCTGGACAGACTACTGGAAAGTTTCTAGAAAGAGAGGCAGAAGAAGATAGTCAGATAAGATTCTTGTCAGCCTTGTGTCATGGCACAGAAGGGAGTCAGCATACGTCTGATACATGCTGTTGGGGATCCCTAGACATGGAGAAACATAATCGCCCACGTCAGTCGATAAGGCATTTAATGATTACATTACTAGAAGTAACACAATCAAATGAAACATGTCACATTAAGCACTTAAAATGTCACATGTTCAGCGATAGGATGCCAAATGTCTACGGGACATGTCTCGGGCGTATCTATCGGACATGGTCCTTATCTTATATTCAGAAAAAGATAACAGATTCAGTCATATGTTCACAAAGTAAAGGCTCTACAGTATTGTCTACATGAGGGAAGGCATCTCAGACTGCAGATCTCAAACTACAACTTTGTTCAAATACAGCCCAGAAAGATCTATGTTATGGCTGGATGTTAAACTCCACAGAAGCAAGCAAGAACTGGAGATCACAGTTCATATATCACACAGAACTGCATATATATATATATATATATATATATATATATATATATATATATATATATATATATATATATATATATATATTAGCTGACCCGGCCTGACTTCGCACAGGCCCTGGCGGGGATCTGTCTGTCTGTCTGTCTGTCTGTCTGTTTGTCTGACCCGGCCCGGCCTCGCCCAGCTCCTGGTGGGGAGCATCTCATTTAATTCATATAAGTAGTCATATAAGCTCCCGTTCCCGACTATCTGTCTGTCTGTCTGTCTATCTGTCTGACCCGGCCCAGCTTCACCCAGTCCCTGGTGGGGAGCATCTAATTTATTTAATTCATATAAGTAGTCATATAAACTCCCGTTACCGACTATCTGTCTGTCTGTCTATCTGTCTGTCTGTCTATCTGTCTGCCCGACCCGGCCCGACTTCGCCCAGGCCCTGGTGGGGAGCATCTCATTTAATTCATATAAGTAGTCATATAAGCTCCCGTTCCCGAACTATCTATCTATCTATCTATCTATCTATCTATCTATCTATCTATCTATCTATCTATCTATCTATCTATCTATCTATCTATCTATCTATCTATCTATCTATCTATCTATCTATCTATCTATCTATCTATCTATCTATCTATCTATCTATCTATATGTCTGTCTGTCTGTCTGTCTGTCTGTCTGTCTGTCTGTCTGTCTGTCTGTCTGTCTGTCTATCTGTCTGTCTGTCTGTCTGTCTATGTTCGGCCCGTTCCCGTTAAAAATATAGATAGAATAGAAGAATAGATAGATTGATAGTAGAAAATAAGATTGGAAGAGATCTATCTAAAGTAAACTTACCAAGATATCACGAACAGCCAATAAATGGTGGGCGGTGGGTTGACTGCAGAGTACTGCAAAAGATATGCAAGTAACTTTCTCTCACAACAAATTACTTTTTTTTTTAACGAACGAAAATCTTTCGCAGGTCCGTCCTACATTCTGCCCTTCTTCTCTATTTCCTCTCATACATTCTTTCATTCAACATCTCTTATGAAGCAATTCTTTGACAACAAAAGAACAATAAGCATTAAAATGCATGAAAAGAAAATTTTAACATGGGCATCATAAATACCCAATGTTGGTGTAACGCGCCATACATATGAGAATGTTAAAAAAAAATTAATGTGCTGTTGAAGAAAAATAAAAAGATGAGTTAGAAAATTTTCACTATTTAAATAGATGCATTAATTTTATGAAAACTATGAAAATGCTTAAAGATTATATCATTATTTATTATAACTCATATGTCTGTAAATAACTGTAGACAAAGAGTTTATAAATCTTTGAAAACAATGTAACAATCTATATATAAAATAATAACAATGTTATTAAAAGTTATGCCCCTTGAAATTACTTTTCATATGTTAAGTCCCCTCGCTTTATAGAAATGATAATATACATTTAAATATTAAATTTTAGTAAGTAAATAGCTGATTGTGCTCTAAAAAACTATGACAGTTGGTTGCACGGGAATGAAAAGAAAACATGTAGAATATTTCATCTCAATCGGATGGACCGTTCGCGAACGCATAAAGAACGGACACACATACATACATACATACATACATACATTGTCTTTTATATATATATATATATATATATATATATATATATATATATATATATATATATATATATATATATATATATATATATATTAATTAATTAATTCATTCAGTAGCATATCCTTTGCAGAACCTCGCTCCCATAACAACCTTCCGGAAAACCTCTCGATCATAAGCAAGATGTCCCGCGTCTGATACACCCATCTGGAGATCATCCGCCACATCCTGCACCCATCTTCTCTTTGGCCTTCCTCTTCCTCTCTTCCCAGGCATATACCCTTCCATTATTGTTCTCTCCAAACTTTCGTGACGTTTCAAGTGACCAAAATATTTCAATTTTCTTTGTTTTATCGTCTTTAATAGCCAACCTTCTTCAATATTCAACTCTTGAAGTATGGATGCATTTGTTCTTTTCTTTACCCAAGATATTTTTAGAACTTGTCTATAACATTTATATTCAAAGGCGTTTATGCGCTGTTCAGCTTGTTTAGTAAGTGTCCATGTCTCACAGGCGTATGTTGCAATGGGGAAGATGCATGCTCTTAAAAATCTAATTTTTTTAGTTCTGTCTGTCCCACTCCATAATTTATTTAGCTGTTTTAGTCTTTGAAGAGCAATTGATAGTCGCCGTTTAATTTCTTTCATTGTGTCCCCGTTGTTGGTAATCAATGACCGAAGATATTCAAAATTTTCAACCACCTCCAATTTTCCCCCATTAATGTATATTTCTTTCTCCATGGTAGTTTTATCTGTATGCATTATCTTTGTTTTTGCTGTTAATATATATATATATATATATATATATATATATATATATATATATATATATATATATATATATATATATAAAACTGTCATTTACTGCCAATATAGTACCTTGCGGTGTATGGCTGTGGGGCCTGAGGAATAAAGGCCGCCTGGCTAGTGAACTGTGCAGGTTAGGATTTTCTTTTTGTCCCCGACAGAAAAAAATCCGACACCTTACCGAGGGATCGAACCCGGGCCTCCCGAATGAGAGTCCGGCGTTCTAGCCTCTCGGCCAGCCGCTCCTCATATATATATATATATATATATATATATATATATATATATATATATATATATATATATATATATATATATATATATATATATATATACTGAATCAAAGCGAATGAGAAGAAGAATAAGATGATGATGATAACAAAGAAGAAGAAGAAGAAGAAGAAGAAGAAGAAGAAGAAGAAGAAGAAGAAGAAGAAGAAGAAGAAGAAGAAGGAGGAGGAGGAGGAGGAGGAGGAGGAGGAGTACTGGTTAATTAGAGAAGTAACACTATTGTTACTAATACAGACGCTTCATTAGCTTTCTTTATATTATCATAACCATGTTCCTCCACAAATATCTGCCCTTTGTGTTCGTGACAAGCTTATCGTCTTCCAGATCATTCTGTCAACCGATCAACCACTTTTTCCCATTATGTAAGCTGGGGTGCCGGACAGACTGATATGATTCCAGTATGTATCCTGTGGTGACAGATGGACGTATATTATTAGAATATGTATTCCATGGCGACAGATGGATTATTCCAGTTTATAAGCCATGTGCCAGATAGACTTATGTTATTCCAATATGTAAGCTGGGGTGCCGGATAGACAGACTTACATTATTATTAGGGCTGAACCCGATTAATTTAAATTTAATAGTTAACTTTTGAAAAATTAATTAATCGTAAATTTCGATTAAAGCAAAACAATTATTGTCATATAACCCACATTATAGTCGTATTTGTCAAAAATCTAAATAACGCTGGATTGTCTTGTTCATATGTCATCTAATAACCAACTATGCAAACAGACGAGAGTATGTTGACAGTATTTGCTTCAAGTGACGAGCACGTCTTATTAACAACATAACCAGCAGAGCTGAACAATCGTTCACATGGAACTGAGGTAGCCGGTATGCACAGAATGGTCTTGGCAAGGAATGCCTATTTTGGATATCGATGTTCATTAAGTTTCCACCATTGTAAAGGGTCAACCGATTCAGCAACTTTCTTATCCATTGCAGACTCAATTAGCTTAATACTCTCTTCATTTGGTTCACATTTAGTTTCATTGTCAATGTCAGTTTCATTCGTTGCAGCAGTCTTCATCTGCTCATCATGAACATTAACTGCTATTTGCTGTTCAATGCGTGACCAAGTTCGTTCGTTTGCATCTTTTGACAAATACTTCAGGTATTTGTAGCGTGGATCAAGTGCTGTTGCAATCTGTAGTATTTAAATATTTGTCATATTAGCTACACATTCATTGACGTTATTAATACATGCTGCCTTAAATTTAGCTATGTAGCCCGGATCATCATTGTGTACAGTCATATGCTTTGTCAACGATGATAGCAGTGGCAATACACAGCTACATGAAACAAAATCTTGACCGCCAAGCAGGACCGTGGTCTGACAGAATAAGTCCAAAACTGTGACATATTTCGAAATCTTCTCCCAATCTGAACCTGACAGTTTTGGACCTTTGTATTGCTTCTTTTCATCTGACATGTAGACAGTTAATGCTTCTCTGACCTGTAGAAGACCCTGTAGCATAATAAACATACTGTTTCATCTTGTTGGTACATCTTGCTGCAGCTTACACAATAGTGACTCAGTACAGTTTTGCAACTCGGTTGTGTTTGCAGCACTATGTTTAAAACGTCCGACAATTTTTCGACATCCGGTTCAATTGTATAAGTGATGGGAGAAAAGTTTTCTATTAATCGTTAAAAAAAATTTATCGTTAAATCAATTAACGATTAATCGATTAATTAATCGTTAACTTCCGCAGCCCTAATTATTATTAATCCGATATATAAGCTATTGTGGCAGTACTTATAGTATAACAATGTAAAACCTCTGATACGAGACACGCTTGATCCAATATCTATCCCGTAGTGTCAGATAGACTTGTATTCTTGGGGATTCTTTGGAACCAAGTAGACGTATATTATAATAGACTTTTATTAGAACGTGTTCCATGTGCTTTCAGATAGTCATATTAAAGAGGTTTAAACTGCTATATGCTTGTGAAACATGGACTGTTTATCAGCGGCATGCTAGGAAATTAAACCACTTCCACACAGTCTGCCTTAGGAAGCTATTGAAGATTAAATTACAAGACAAGATCCCAGACACTGAAGTTCTAGAAAGAGTGTCCATGCCCAGTGTCAACACTCTACTAATGAAAAAGCAGATTTGCTGGGCTGGTCACTTAACTCGTATGCCAGATCACAGGCTCCCTAAAGAAATTTTATTTTACGGCGAGCTGCGTTGTGGTAAACGCTCATAAGGTGGCCAGAGGAAATGCTTTAACGATATTGAAAATCTCACTGAAAGCTTTTGGAATTCATCTTGACACCTGGGAGACTGCTGCTAAAGACCGTAATTCGTGGCGTACATCATTATATAAGGGTGCAGTCACTTGTGAAGCATTCAAGACTGCAAGAGCTGTGAAGAAAAGGATGGACAGAAAAACCACTGCAGGATATCCTCCGCCTTGAACGTCAAGCATTCTTTGCCCACATTGTCAAAGAACATTTCGAGCGAAAATAGGCCATATAAGTCATCTTAGAACTCATGGCTCCATACTTTCAACTCCACTGGATAAATGAATAGTCATTATCATTCTTAATGGACAAACAACACACAACATTTAAAGAGGTACCACGTGGTACCACTTGTACTGATGTAAACTGTAAACAGATGCGTAGCTATGGCGACTGTATAAAATAACATCAATAAATGTCGTGTCGCACTGCACCTACATCATTTGATCTAACTTGGCTTGATTCGTGTTATTGCCTTTTGCTTAACACGATGTCATGATGTCCTGACATTGGATTTGTATGAAAACATTTTGTAGCAAGAAGAAAGAATGAACTTATCATTCAACAGCGATATTTTGTTATCGTGAAATAACCCTTTGCTATTTTTTACTTAGGAAAACGCCGGTTCGCAGTAGTTAGAACGCGTGTATGCCGGCAAAATGATGATACGTTCGAATCCCCACCGAGGTGGATTAAAAAACATGTTATAGGCTCAGAGATCTACCATGTCTGTATGGATTCCAGGAATAGAGGTGCTAGTGTGGCATTGACCACATCACCTATCGAGTGCTGATTAGTCTATGTAAGATGGGGCTATCACAATATACTCAATACGCATCAAGGCGTGGAAAATAGTCCCCGCGTTACTTGATAATTACTGCATAGATTGTGTTGCAGAGTTTGACCAGTGTGTGAAGTATTTAATTGCAGAGCTTGATGCCTGATTAGGCTCTCTTGTGTCCTTCTTACGAGTCGTGCTGCTGCTTTCTCCCCCTGCTGGTGCTGGTGCTGCTATTACGTCTTCTACTTTTCCTTATTCTTCTCATCTTCCACTCCTTCTATTCTTGCTCCTCCAAATCATCCTCCTTGCCCTCTTTCATTTCTTCCACCAAGTCTTCCACCTCATCCCTTTCCCTCTTCTTTATTCTTTTTCTTTTCTCTCTCCCTATTTTTCTCCCCCTACTACTCCTGGTCCTCTTTTTATCTTCTTCTTCTTCTTCTTCTTCTTCTTCTTCTTCTTCTTCTTCTTCTTCTTCTTCTTCTTCTTCTTCTTCTTCTTCTTCTTCTTCTTCTTCTTCTTCTCTTCTTCTTCTTCTTCTTCTTCTTCTTCTTCTTCTTCTTCTTCTTCTTCTTGTCCTCCTCCTCCACCTCCTCATTCTTCTTCTTCTTCTTCTTCTTCTTCTTCTTCTTCTTCTTCTTCTTCTTCTTCTTCGTCTTCTTCTTCTTCTTCTTCTTCTTCTTCTTCTTCTTCTTCTTCTTCTTCTTCTTCTTCTTCTTCTTCTTCTTCTTCTTCTTCTTCTTCTTCTTCTTCTTCTTCTTCTTCTTCTTCTTCTTCTTCTTCTTCTTCTTCTTCTTCTTCTTCTCTCTCTTCTTCGTCCTTCCTTCGTTCTTCCTTCGTCCTTCCTTCGTCCTTTGTCCATTGTCTTACATCCTTCTTCATGTTTCCTTCTTCTTTCTTCTCCCTTCTTCTCCCTTCTTCTTTTTCTTCTTCTTCTTCGTTCTCTTCTTCTCCTCCCCCGTCTACTTTTTCCTCTTTGTCTTTTTTTTTTGCCAGGTCGGACGCAGACATTGACTATCATGGCACTCTAGTCCTCCATGTCACCTGATATATCAATGATGTTGATGTGTCTTACGCTATTGTTTATCTTGCTTCGACTTGCTTGTCAACTGTATTCAATATCTTCTGTTTATGTGCCCCACATATCGTATTTGTCCTGTATTTATGACTTTGTTAAACACTCTAGTAATAGATGCATCTGTTAATTCTGTGACGTTTGGTTTCTTCCCAACATTCTAAAATCAGCCCCCCTCCCCCTTCCTCCCTCCTGTTTTCGTTCACACTCTAGAGTTGAAGAGTTGTTGGACTTATATACTATTCCCATATAACGTTATATTAATTTAGTAATCAACCAGTACACACATATTGAAAGTAGTATACAGTACGCATATATTAAGAGTACTTAACCAGTACACATATACTGAGAGTACCTAACCTGTACACAATATTGAGAGTACTTAACCAGTACACATATATTGAGAGTACTTAACTAGTACACATATATTGAGAATACTTAACCAGTACACATATATTGAGAGTACTTAACCAGTACACAGACATTGAGAGTATTAAACCAGTAAGCATATATTGAGAGTACTTAACCAGTACACAATATTGAGAGTACTTAACCAGTACACAATATTGAGAGTACTTAACCAGTACACATATATTGAGAGTACTTAACCAGTATTTTAATAATTAGAGAGTCCAACCCAATATTAAAAGTTTGTCTTTATGATAATTTAAACCCAATACCACCGTATAGGCAGGCAAGTGCCTAGCCACTACAATGTTTCGACTTCCACTATTCAATAACTGAAAATGTATTAATGTTACTACTTTTCTGGCTTCAGCGCTTCGTCAAAAATTATTTATTTTGCTGAAGTTTGATGTAGTTTACTTCAAACTATCAACATCTATAATTTGCATAGTCTGCGGGTGTTTTGCATTGTGTCTAATTACTACACGATCCAACATCCCGAATGTGTTCATCCTCTGCTGGGTATACGTCTGGTGGAACTTTGCATTTTTACCAGATAGCATCAGCTCGTATACTCTAATCCTCATGTTTTACAAACGCGTTGGCGTAAAATTCCGACCTGCCAACACGGCCTAGTGTTTACTAACTAGGCGCGTGTTACATCTAACCGCTGTGTGACTAAACATCACGTAAGCATCTTTCTTTTCAAACTGGCCTCACAAAAACTATTCAGTGCGGCGATAGGATGTGTGATTTGTCAGTTGTTCGCTAGTTCTAGAACTCAAGCGTAGTCCAAAAAATATATCTTACAAGTGCTATTACTTCTAGCCAGGACTGGTGTTTTGCGTGCGGATTAACTTTCCCTATTCCCCGTTTCTCACGCCATCATGCGAACCCACTCCGATTTCAGAGGTACTTGTAAGTTACATCCCAAAATCAAGGTCGAGAAGTCAACATTTTTGTCAAACTTACCTATATAGGGGTTGTACGCGCTATCTCGGCATCAGCACAACAGAAGTTTTAGAGCGAGCGCTCATTGAAGGTTATCTATGTTGCATGAGACTTACGACGTTGAGCCAGTTTCATTAAATGAATATGAGAATATTCTGGAATGAAAGACGACCGGCACGAATCTTACCAAATCAGCAATGGATTGATCTAAGAAGCAAGCAAATCTTCAAGATGCCACAGTGGCTTTGGTTTGTTTTCTGGTGAATCCTATTGAAGACAGAGCCTTAACTCTGAAGTTCGATGTATTTGAGTTCAGGATGTTTGAACCATGAAACAGACTTGCTTCTGTCGGAAGCAGATTGGTGTATAGATTTTACTTAAAACTTAACACCGGGGTACCTATCAATGGAGACTGTTTCAGAGCTGCCTTTACGCTCCCGGAGCTCAGAAATGAGCTAGGCCGGTACTGAAGTCCCATCTTGACATCTGCAACATGAAAGGGCACCATTTCCAGTCAAGCAACAGAGTGCAGAATGATGAGTCTTGCCATGAAAGGCACCACGGTTACTTCAGCCATAAAGGCACCAGGCTTAGTCAAGATATGAAGGGCATCATGTTTAGTCCCGACTGAAAACCCACATGGTGAGCTCAGTACTCTCTGACCTTCTTCTGCCTCGGTGTTTTAGTGTACACAACACAGGTGTGGTTTGCTATCTGACATCTATGACGTCCGACAGGTGGGAAGCAGTATGTAAACAAATACAGCCTGTCTATACAGACTATCTAGCAGAAAGATGAACTGGTAGCTGGAGCAAAGTGTATACATTTAACACTATGCTGACTTGGCAGATGTGCATTCTTATTACTGTGCCGATGCCAGCAGTATAACACATAGTCAAAATATCAAGCTATATTGTTTCTTTCTATTGAAATAACGCATACATATTCACATACACGATATAAAATAGGTACAGAGATGCATTTACAATAATACAATAGACACCACTATTTAGTGCAATTTAACACACAATAGCGGTTTCATCCAACATCTTTTATAATTCATACTTTTATTGTAGTAATTTCACGTTATTTACTGCTGTTTAAGCCCAAATTGGCAGAGGGCCTTTGAAGTTTCCAACTGTCAAGACGGGATAACTTCTAATTGTTGTTGTTGTTGTATTCACTTTCGCCTTGTCCTGGTTGTAATTGTTTAGTTTATCTGTTGTGGTTTCAACATACTTGTGAAAACCGTTAAAATATTTAATCATTATTCTATAATATGTGTGTTGGTGTAACGGTTAGAGTGCTCCAATGACAATAGCATGAGCGCGATAGGTAGGGCTGTCGATGTCCACTCTCGATCCTCGCTACAGGAAGTAGAGACTGGCCACCTGTTCCCTCGTGCACCCAGGCCTAGAAGATGTGATAGTCCCATCACTTCACATAACCACAGTAGGTCCCTGCAATCTGACTTGTTATTGTTGTTATTTATTATACAACAGTCAGTTCATTTGAATAACGAAGACACAAACAATAGATTGCACGATTTATTGCCTGGCATATTTCGCTGCATCTCGTCAGGTACATACTGCAGAAATCACACAACTTACGTGAATTAACTAGATAAATCCTTCAAGTTGAAATATACACATATTCGCACAGTAATGTCACTTATCTACCACGGTAATTTTAAGCTGACTAACATGTCTTTCTGTTTGCACAATTCTGGCTTGCGTTGATAGATCATAATTGCTTCTGCAAATTTTAACAAGCGAGTATTTTGTGTGTTAAACAACACGCGAAATGCAGTGTCTCTGGCCACCACATGGCCACTTTCGACAATGTGCCTCCCGATTGAAGACGCCGTGAGCTTCCGGTGTGTCGGCCCCACGAGGCTAGCATCTCCTGTGTGTTGTATCTTGTTGACCCATTGAGGTATGTGTTCTGACACCCGTTTGTTAAGCTGTCTCTCTTGTTCTACCAATGTAAACGGCCTGGCATCTAGATGTGAATTGGTAAATACAATTGTTTGTGGCGTACAGAGGAACAGGCTCTTTGACTGCTGGTGTAGGGATCGGTACGGTTTTGTATCTAATGACTGGAGTTGCCGCACAGAATGTTCGGCCTACTGCTGTAGTAAGCCAAATTGACGGAGTGGCCATGGGGAGTCCTCTTGGGCCTATTCTAGCGGACATCTTCATGGCACATTTAGAAGAAAAGAGATCCTCAGACATCAACAACTTGGCCTTTTACCGTCGTTATGTGGACGATATACTAATTATCACCACAGACGAGCTACAAGCAACATCGTTTTAGGCCACAATGAACAAGACGCATAAAAACATCTCTCTATCTATGGAACACGAACACAACGAAGCGTTACCGTTCCTAGATATTCTAATGAGACGTAGTGCAGACGGCACAATTCAAAGATCGGTGTATCGCAAAGGAACATGGACTGGCCAATACCTAAATTTTCAGAGATTCACACCTGCCCAGTACAAACGGAGCTTAGTACGGACCTTGTTTGACCATGCTAGAAAGATATGCACCCAGGACACACTGACAGAGGAATTTGAAACTCTGAAGAATGTCTTAAACCTGAATGGGTACTCCACAGGATTCATAAAGCGCCACTGCCAACAGCCCAAACCCAAAGCAGACGTAACTACAGTCCCTAAACTCAAGGTATTCATCCAGCTAACCTTTCGAGGGGATGACGTAATGCAACGTCTACAAGACCGGCTTACTACAGCAGTAGGCCGAACATTATGTGCGGCAACTCCAGTCATTAGATACAAAACCGTACCAATTCCTACACCAGCAGTCAAAGAGCCTGTTCCTCTGTACGCCACAAACAATTGTATTTACCAATTCACATGTAGATGCCAGGCCGTTTACATTGGTAGAACAGAGAGACAGCTTAACAAACGGGTGTCAGAACACATACCTCAATGGGTCAACAAGATACAACACACAGGAGATGCTAGCCTCGTGGGGCCGACACACCGGAAGCTCACGGCGTCTTCAATCGGGAGGCACATTGTCGAAAGTGGCCATGTGGTGGCCAGAGACACTGCATTTCGCGTGTTGTTTAACACACAAAATACTCGCTTGTTAAAATTTGCAGAAGCAATTATGATCTATCAACGCAAGCCAGAATTGTGCAAACAGAAAGACATGTTAGTCAGTCAGTTCATTGTTGTTATTTATTCTATAGCAGTCAGTTCAGTGTTGTTGTTTATTCTATAATAGTCATTTTATTGTTGTTATTTATTCTTTAACGGTCATTCAATTGTTATTATTTATTCTTTAGAAGTCATTTCATTGAAGTTATTTATTCTATAACAGTCAGTTCATTGTTGTTATTTATTCTATAGCAGTCCATAGTATTATATATATATAATATATATATATATAATTTTATTAGATATATTTAAATCTCAAATCCCGAAACAACCAAATAAATCAATATGATTATCGCTGGACTTTAGGCGGCCTGGTGTGCCTTGCCAGTGAGAAGACCTGATCGTTCGGGTCCACATCGATTGACGGACGTCAGTCGCGGCGATCGGGCAAATCTTGAGCTACAGCCTACGATGGGTGACGTTGTAATAGTATGTTGTGATAATTTGGCCGTGTTCAGCGTGTGCCGCGTGGTTACACATCTGCTTCACACGCCAGTGATCCGGGGTTTGTTTCCGGATCCCATCAAATATATGCACTACTGACGAGCTCAAACGAAAGCGAAACTCGATTCTAGTGCTTCCACATTGATGTGGATAGGTCCTAGGTTCATACCAGAATACGATCAGCGTTGCCAGTAGTGGGTTGTGCTCAATATTTAAGTCAGTTCATTGTTAATGTTTATTCTATAACAGTCAGTTCATTGTTGCTATTTATTTCATAACATTCAGATTATTGGTGTTATGCATTCTATAACAGTCAATTCATTGTTGCTATTTATTCCATAAAATTCGGTTTATTGTTGTAATTTATTCTATAACAGTCAGTTGAAACGTAGACAGAATATCATTCATCAACATCTGGTGTCCTCCAAGACTGAATTATTCATATTATTAACGGCCCTCCGTGTTTGTTCGTACAATCTGTTCTATTATATTTGCTTGTGTTATTTTAAGTGGTTCTGTTAGTGTCACAGCAGTTGCTATTGAAATCGCTATTATTCATGTTACTGTGTCATTACACTTACTTTTATTATTGTTTCTTTCATTACAATATCTTATCCTGTTATGTCTATTGTTGTTGTTAGTTTCTCTTTTGTACGACACGAGGATGCTGGGGAGTGCACATAACTTAGTCTCCATCATGTTGAGGAAGCAGAATGTTCATTTCGATCACAGGCAATGGGTTTGTCTCCAAGGGTGCAGGCAAAGCGTGCATGTTGCTAGAACACTCCAACCTGAGCTGAGAATATTGAAGGTGATCGGGCCAGAAAGCACGTGGGCACCTCTCCATTAGTCCAAGACTGAACAGCAAGTTCTCACCCGCGGCAACATGCCTGTATTTGAGACAATTTATTTATGGAACAATTATTGTCCCACATGCTGTATTTCGCGGGGGACACACACAGTCAAAGCCAACACATGTACATAAAATGGTTCTGATGCACTACAGGAGTAAGTTTTTTTGGGAGTCATGATCCATGCATTCTTTCATGGCCTCGGGAGTATAAAATGATAAGAAGCCGAAACATTCCTGGAAAAATACCTCATATGGCGATCAGAAACCCCCTGTTGTATTTATTCTACTGGGGAATTTATAAATGTATATTTGCTTGGTATGGAAATGGTTAAAGAAAGTCCTACGAAAAGTGGGAGTAGTAAAACATACAGTAAGAACAAGGAAATATGACGCAAAGAAAAGCAGGTAGACAGAACAAAAGTGAAAGAAAGACTTAAACGCAGACAAACAGAAAAGATATAACGAAATGCATAAGACTGACAGCTGAATAGTTAACAAAGGAAGAAAGTCCAGAAGAAAAGATTATAAAAACCTTTTTCGTAAAAACAATTAAAAACAGACGAACATATTGAAAACAATCATATACAATCAGTTATTGTTGTAAAAGAAAACAAACACGAATACATGCGAAGCCAACCTAGATCTACAGCACAAGGTCATCCAGGCACGAGTCTAGGTCATCAGACGTTTGTGATCAGCAATACGAGGTTAATGGCACGGCTTTGCAATACATTCACACCTTATCAGACAGTCGGGCCAAACATGTCGGCCTCCATATGTATGACATTGAGGTGTTCCTGCCCATCAGCTAGTATTTGCTCAACTTGCTTGCCGGGTGGTTGAGTCTGTGTTGTCACGTGGATCAGAAACGTATCTGTAAATCTTGAAGTAAACAGGTGAAACGAATATCATGGCAGATATCATGGCCGTTGTGGTGTGATACTTTAGTCCACCACTTAGACTGGGATATAACATTAGGGTCGATCATCTGTTAACCTTGGTAACATGAAATGTCATCGGTCGATTCGGTGTCGATTTTTTTATGGTGTGCGCATACTTACTTATATATCAACCTATTAAGAGAGGTGTTAGGCAGGGATGTGTAATGTCTCCAGATCTTTTTCTTTCTATACAGTGAAAATATTTTCAGGAATGTAGAAGATATAAATGGAATCAGCATTGGAGGACGAAACATCAATAACATTAGATATGCAGATGATACAGTATTAATTAGGAGCGGCTGGCTGAGAGGCTAGAACGCCGGACTCTCATTCGGGAGGCCCGGGTTCGATCCATCGGTAAGGTGTCGGATTTTTTTCTGTCGGGGGCAAAAAGAAAATCCTAACCTGTACAGTTCGCGGCGACTGCACTAGCCAGGCGGCCTTTATTCCTCAGGCTCAAAGACCCCACTGCCATACACCGCAAGGTACTATATTGGCAGTAAATGACAGTTACAGTATTAATTGCAGACAATGCACAAGATCTACAACAATTAGTAGACGCATTTGTTGTGCACAGTGAGCAGCTGGGGTTGGAATTAAATTGTAAGAAGACACAGGTTATGGTTGTCAGTAGGAAGAACGAAGTACTACAATGTAATACTAATATACAAGTAAATGGGAATATTCTTCAACAAGTGAATCGGTACAATTATCTCGGAACAGTCATAACATCTGATGGGAGAAGCCTTGAAGAGATTAGAACAAGAATCGCCATGGCGAAAGTAGCCTTTAGCAAGATGAAAAACATTTTGACCAATAAAAAGATGTCAACTGAAACGAGAAAAAGTGTTGACGGAGCTACGTGGGACAGCTAAGGATTGGAGGGCTTGGGGTAGCAGTTGAAGGCTTGTGTCTCAAAGGAGAACAGACGGGTGAAAGAAGGTGAAAAAGAAAGGCTTCTTGGACGCTCTAAAATATATAAGTGAGTGATACATCAGCCAGTATACGAAATGTTTCTGCGAATATAAACATAGATTTCTGCAATAGGGATGTGAGCTAGGAATGGGAGAGAAAATGGGTGTGTGAGAGACAGACAAAGCTTTGCGCTAGTGTCTCAAACGGTTTAGTTAGACAGTTGTCATCCATACGACACGCCTAGCTGACACACAGAGCGCAATCAATTAGGACAATGACGTTATTTTTGCCAAACAATAACAGTAACTGCAATAACAGCGCTGCATATCAGTAATATGTATATGACTACAACAACAGCACGCCATCGGAAGTGCAATATTCTTCTTCGTGTCTCTTCAGAGGGAAGTGCGTGGCGACTAATTATGAACTTCACTGGAACCACGTGTCCGACCACGTGTCCGAATTCGGCATGTTTTTGTGTAAGGATGGATTCCCCTAAACAGATTTAATCTAAGGTGACGGTCTCTGTCTACCGGTGGAAAAGAGCCTAACATATAAATAGTCAGCAGATCAGTATTTGGACATCTTTTACGCCATTTGTCTACCGGTGGAAAACAGTCTAACATATAAGTAGTCAGCAGATCAGTATTTGGACATCTTTTACGCCATCTGTCTACCCGTGGAAAACAGTCTAACATATAAGTAGTCAGCATATCAGTATTTGGACATCTTTTACGCCATCTGTCTACCCGTGGAAAACAGTCTAACATATAAGTAGTCAGCATATCAGTATTTGGACATCTTTTACGCCATCTGTCTACCCGTGGAAAACAGTCTAACATATAAGTAGTCAGCATATCAGTATTTGGACATCTTTTACGCCATCTGTCTACCCGTGGAAAACAGTCTAACATATAAGTAGTCAGCATATCAGTATTTGGACATCTTTTACGCCATCTGTCTACCCGTGGAAAACAGTCTAACATATAAGTAGTCAGCAGATCAGTATTTGAACATCTTTTACGCCATCTATCTACCGGTGGAAAACAGCCTAACATATAAGTAGTCAGCATATCAGTATTTGGACATCTTTTACGCCATCTGTCTACCGGTGGAAAACAGTCTAACATATAAGTAGTCAGCAGATCAGTATTTCAACAACCTTTACGAGATACACGTTGTGATCTGTAATGAATGGTTTTATTAACAACTTATTTCTTCAAACTAATAATCGCTTTTAGCAGTTAATTGTGGGATCTGTTAGTTCATATTAGGATAGATGGTATCATTTCTCCGCCTTCATAGAAATTAGCCGGCTCCGTTGTAATTCCGGATACCCGCATTCGAAACACAGCTGCGCACGATTTGGCAGAAGACCGCGTTGCGTTGGTTTTTACGAAAATTGTATTGATGACGGTCGTTCAGAAAGCAATGACAAATTGCTGAGCGTAAACGTGCCAAGAGATCACAACAGCAAAAGTAATGGTGTTGACTGCAAAGCTATGTAACTAACTTAACACAGAAATTATGAGAGAGAGAACGAGAGAGAGAGAGAGAGAGAGAGAGAGAGAGGGAGAGAGAGAGAGGGAGAGAGAGTTAGTGAGACAGACAGACAGACTGACAGAGATATAACGAGAGAGAGAGAGAGAGCGAGAGAGAGAGAGGGAGGGAGAGAGAGTTAATGAGACAGACAGACAGACAGACAGACAGAGATATAACGAGAAAGAGAGAGCGAGAGAGAGAGAAAGAGAGAGAGAGAGTTAGTGAGACAGACAGACAGACAGACAGACAGAGATATAACGAGAGAGAGAGAGAGCGAGAGAGAGGGAGAGAGCGAGAGAGAGAGTTAGTGAGACAGACAGACAGACAGACAGACAGAGATATAACGAGAGAGAGAGAGAGAGAGAGAGCAAGAAAGAGAACGAGAGAGCCATGGAAAGAGAGAGATAGTCAGTGGGAGAGGTAGAGATATAAAGAGAAAGAGAGTGACAAAGATATAGAAAGATAGATTGTGTGTGTGTGTGTGTGTGAGAGAGAGAGAGAGAGAGAGAGAGAGAGAGAGAGAGAGAGAGAGAGAAAGAGCGAGAGAGAGAGGCGGAGAGGGAGAGAGAGAACTTTAGAAAGTAGAGAAAGAGAGAAGGTTCCATGTTCTGAAGCATAATGCAAGTTAATGCTTTGGAAAATTCTAAACGATAATCAAACCGCGTTACCATGGTAATCGTAAACACTATATATCACTTAACCTATTAGTTTTTTTTTTTTTTTTTTAGCATATCCTTTACAGGACTTAGCTGTCAACACCAGCATCTTTCAGCTGTATGTTGATCTCTTGGCAAGATTACGCTCAGTAGTTTGCCATTGCTTTCTGAGCGGCCGGCTCAGTATCCCGCAAGTCACGAGCGGGGGTCGAACCGCCTCAGCTCTCGCTCCGCTACGAGACTCTGCGTGATAAACGGGATTACAGAGAGAAAGTGTTGTAACCCCACAGCCAGAGAGACCGGCACAACCTATTAGTAGCTACACATTATTTGTTGTTGTTGCTTTGTTTGACATTTCAAAATCGTTTCTGAAGAATGCAATGAAGCAGACATATAGACATATTTTCATATTACGCACATATCATCTCCGCATTGCATGCCAGGAGGGAGGGAGGGGGTATAAAAGAGGGGGGGGGGGAGGCATGGCCAACAGGTTAGACTGCCCATCTTAGACATAGTACAATATGTCCTTATCATGGGTAACTTCCTGGGATTTTCCTGACAGATGTGAAATAAACATTCCAAGCAGTACAGTGATGACGACTACTCGAGTAAGCGGCTATAGTAGCAGATGTGATTTCAAATTTCAAATCCCGAAACAAGCAAATAATCCATTTGATTATTGCTCACTGGATTTTAGGAGGCCTGGTGTTCCTTGCCAGTGAGAAGTCCTGATCGTTCGGGTCCACATCGATTGACCGACGTCAGTCGCGGCGATTGGACAATCTTGAGCATAGCCTACGATGGGTGACGTTGTAATACTCTGTTATGATAATTTGGTGTGTCCAGCGTGTGCCGCGTGGTTACACACCCGCTTCACACGCCAGTGATCCGGGGCTTGGTTCCGGATCCGGTCAGGGATATGCACTACTGACAAGCTCAAACGAGAGCGAAACTTGAGTATAGTGCTTTTATATTGACGTGGATAGGCCTTAGGTTCATACCAGAATACGATCAGCGTTGCAAGTAGTGGGTTGTGCTCAATATTTAAATTTCAAATCCCGAAACAACCAAATAATCTATAATAGCAGAATCCAGGAATCTGTGCCGATGGACACTTGTGATGGTACAATTGAAGTAATTGTGTCTTGGCTGTAAGTGTAGGAGATGATTTCTTCCCGTCTGGCGCTCTCACCCGTCTCGAATCAGCTCTACCGTATATTTTCTCTTTTTCTTGTATGGGACTTGGTTAAGCAATTAAGTAATGTTTAATTAATTTTTAATATATCGTTTGTTTAACAGAGAATGGGAATATTGGAGAATGTGTAAGATTAGCGGTAGAAGAAACTGCGCCAGAAAGAGAAATTGCTCTTGGTGCTCCAAGACAATGACATAGAGGAATATAATCAATATAATTGATCCACGAACCAAGGATCGAGATCTGAGTAGATACATGAACCCTATGACATTTTGTAATGGATATTATCACTTGTAATAAGTAAAGTAAAGGAAGAAGAGGGCTGGGGGACAGAAGGGATAGAAGGAAAACGGATCGTTTGGGACTAAAGAATGTACGGGTTGGTTAGTTGTGCGTCTGTGGAACCAGGTGGAGAAAGTTGGGGAACAGATTGAGAACACCTATGTGGAAAGGATGAGATTGCAGGGAACTGGCAGGGGTTCTAGTAGAATCTCAACACTGAAAGGGAAGACAAGGAGAACTTTCAATCAGATACCTGTGAGAACCATTAATAGTGTGACTCTTCGCTGGCTGTTGAACGAAGGGATGGCGTGCGTATGAGAATGTCTTGAGTGCAGTGATATCAGTTCTTAGCTCATTTCAACTCAACTCAACTCAAAGTAAAGGACCATTTTCACTCCTTAAGGCGCATCGGACATAAGATGCAAGACACATAATTGTATAGACCAATCAGCACTCAACGGGTGAATTGGTCAGTATCGCACATGCCCCCCCCCTCCCTCCCCCGCGCCATTCTTCGTACATATTTTAGGCTGGGTCGATCTGGGAGCTCAGGTCTATTCTGCAAAAATCTGAATGCACCCAGCTGCAGATCGAACATATGACCTCGTGATCGGCAGACGAGTCATTACGCTACCGGGGCTCCTTGTATTGCATACTCCATAATTACTAAAGTGCTAGATTTTCAAGACTGCGAGCGAGGTACGTTATAATGACGGAGAGTCATATTTGGTCATGCCAGAATCACACATTGCACGCGTGTTATTGGGCTCATAAGGACAACTGAGATTAGTAACACAATAGCTTATCAAGCATGTCGAAAGAGACGACTCAGTACGTGATGAGTTTAACGTGAGACTGGGTTCCTCACAACATTCAACCAATTAGGAAACAAATATATCTTGAAGTGAGTTTGCTGAGAGGCAATGTTCCATTGGGTGTATTCCTAAACATGTCCCCTCACACAGACAGACACAGACAGGCAAATACAGATAGACACATGCAGACCTGCACACATCTACACACATCTACACCTACAAACACACCTACACCTATACACACCTACACCTAAACACCACACACAACTACACACACCTACATCTACACACACACACACCTACACATACACACGCCTACATCTACACACACCTACCCACACCTACATCCTCACACAAACCTACACCTACACACACCTACACCTACACACACCTACACCTACAGATACACCTACACCTATAAACACCTACACCTACACAGACAGACAGCCAGACATTCTCGCACCCACACTCAAGCAGGTAGACTGACACCTGTACATACACACAGACAGAAAAATTGGCATAGATTACAACTAATAAACAATATGCCTCCTGACGACACCATTACACAATATGTGCCTATGTTCTCACCTATTACATTCGTATAGGTGTCCGCGAATCATGAGCCAACGAGATGTAAATAATCATTATTCGCATATAATTAATATTTCAACATAACTGCGTCAAGGGCGTATTATTGTCTTGTGTTCCATGCTGCTAAATTAAACCACACCACGTATCGTTCTGTTATTGTACCAGCTGCAAGACAATCTGACATTTTGAAACTTCATAATTTTTAATGCGGTTGCTTATTTAATTGCTGTTGTTTACCTCTGGTGTATGTTTACCTTTGACTCTTGTAGGACCGCAAGTCAGAATGTGGGATCGGTACGTTTTAAAATTGAATATCCTTTACAGGACATCGCAGTCAACCCCATCATTGTTTCGATGTTTGTAATTTCGTGGCAAGTTTATGATCAATAATGTGCCATTGCTTTCTGAACGACCGGCATACATACCATTGTATGGGAACCAACGCAAGGCGGTCTGCTGCCAAATCGTTCGCAACTGTGTTTCGAACGCGGTATGCGGGATTACGAATTGCTTCCTTAACCCCTTCGCCAGAGAGACGGTTAAAATGGGAGCCGTCGTGGCGTAGTGGATAGCACGTTTGCCTACCTGCCCAGTGGTCTTAGATTCAAATCCTCGTCGTGGAGGGAAATTCTGTTCAATTAACCTGACCCAGGTCGATCCAGCTTACAATGCGTGGCAGAAACCGTTCTGAAGTACAGGCGGCAGACGTGATATTTATCATCGAGCAGCTGGCCTAGTGACTAGGATGCCTGGTTCTCTTTCGGGAGACCCCGGGTCGAATCCTCGGTAAGGCGTGGATTTATTTATGTCAAGGGAAAAAAGGAACATCTTAACATGCACAATTCCCGGAGACTGCACTAGACAGACGCACTTAATTCGCCTGGCTCAAGACACCCCTGTCCTACACCGCAATGTACTATAGACAGTTGATGATAGATGACAGACAGAGTAGTCGAGTGTGTTTGGTCTATACATATATTGGTCCAGCACAAATACCGTATAGACCTCACGGCATGGACAAGGAATCTGTATTTATTTACTATAAGAAGTGTGTTTGTGTTGTTTTATCTGGTTACATGTTTAGATATGTGTTTGTATTGTTTTATTTGGTTACACTTCTAGATATTTAAATCATAATAATATTGCCATGGAAAGGGGACAATTATTTATTTACTGTCACAAGCGTGTTTGTGTTGTTTTATCTAGTTACACTTCTAGATATCTCCGTCATGAAAGTCTACATCATTAATATAAAGTTAGTTGCACGGCCTTTACAGGACGACGAGTAAACCCTATGATTCCTTTGCTGTTTGTGATTTTTCAGAAAGTTTACGTTCAGTAGCTAACATTTGCTTTCAGAACGACCAGCAATTATGCCGTTGTATGAAAACTTACGCAAGACGATCTGCTACCAAATCGCCCTCAGCTGTGTTTCGAATGAGACATGCGGGATTATGAATTTGCATTCGTAACTCCTTCGCCACAGAATCGGCATAGCATTGATATTTTTTAAAAAGTTGTGTACCCCTTAAAGGAGGTTGCAGTCAACACCAGCATTTTACTGCCGTTGTTGATGTCTTGGCAATTATTACGTTCAGTAATATTTCATTGCTTTCTGAACGACCGGCTCCCATACCAACACGTTAAAACCAGCGCGACACGGTCTGCTGCCAAAATTGGTCGCCGCTGTGTTTCGAACGCGGATAAGCGGCATTATGAATCGCGTCATCAACACCATGGAGCCCGGCTTATCAGCATGTGGCCCTAGCAAGATCTAGCGCATTCTACACTTCAATCCTAGCCAAGTGACTGAGGGGCAATATTGATATGGTATTGATATAAGTAATAATAAAGAACATTTGCCCACGTTTTGGGGCGTATTGACTATAAGTATTGATCTCCTATATTTGTATGTCCAAGTTTACAACAATGCGGTCAGTACCACGCCGACCGCCTGTACTGCCCACATCATTTCCTCGTCCCCATGTTCGACTGCATTGACCTGGCAAGTACTAATCTACCTGCGCAATACACCCTGGAAATATCCTTGAAGCAGATAACTCCCAGCACAAAAGATAAATAATACGTCAAACATAATAACATCCTCATGCTATTTAAGAGATACCTCATTCTGTCGCAAACAGCTGTTAATTCCATTTCTTATTATTCAAACACGTGCTGAGTTAAAGAAAATGCTGCCTATGACTCTATAGAGATAATGTAATTCTAAACACCACGAGGGACAATTCAATATATTTTCGAGCACACTCCACACATTTGAGACAAATGTCATGAGATTAGAGAAATTAAACTGTAATGATATTGCATTTCTAGTTTGTCTTAAAGATTTGGATGAAGATGTGAGGGTGAAGCAAGACACTGATAAACGATGTAAACAATATACAATAACACAAAGTAATGCAGCTTTACAGAACAGATTTACGACACTTACAGGACTTTGCGGCAACTAGCCTTCATCGGCAAACAAACACATGCACGAAACGCAACATATAGTACAGGAGAAGATCCTAAGAGTGACTAAATTAAGGCATAAGGACGGGATGAGAAGCAAATTAAACGATGCAGATATGAGAGTAATGAAGATCAAATGAAAATATGAAGACAAAAAATTGTGTTTCTTATCTCTGAGTCAAGGCTGCACTACTACGACGAATGTATCTTTATCCTCTTTTATACATAACCGCGGGAGTCTGTGGATAATGGGGACCGAGATAGGTGATGATACCAGGGTTAGGTGGTCACGATTCAGTGAAAGTCCCAGGTACATGAATGCAAATGTTACGTGAAAAAGAGGACAGGGAGGTGAGGCGGGATACTGGAAGTAATGGAGATGTGATAGTTGTCCTAGAGTGAAAGCCAAGGAGTCTCAGTGGATGTACGTACAATGCATAAATGGGTGTCAGTGAATGGGTCAGCTATAGGGGACGAATATTAAAGAGCAGTGATGTGTGCACCTTAGTATGATGGTAATACTAACAAAACTCATTTTGTGTGCTCCTTTATGCGTGTACGAAGCGAGTCCATGAAGTAAGGGTGGACTGATCTGTGTGGGCGCACATACAAACATCTACACACATCAGCAAATATTCATACAATTGTATAAATACAAGTGTATGGTGTATATGAGAAAGAAGAGAGAGAGGAGAGAGAGAGAGAGAGAGAGAGAGAGAGAGAGAGAGAGAGAGAGAGAGAGAGAGAGAGAGAACGAACGAACGAACGAACGAACGAAAATCTTTATTTTCCAAGGGTTAAGAATTGGGCACGCAGGCGCGTCTGACATTCTGCCCTTCTTCTCTATTTCCTCTCATACATTCTTTCATTCTACATCTGTTATGAAGCAATTCTTTGACAACAAAAGAACAATAAGCATTAAAACGCATGAAAAATAATCAATAATACATGACTCGTTGAGGCAATGTTTAACATGGGCATCATAAATACCCAAGGCGGGTGTAACGTGCCACACATATGGGAATGTTTTTTTTTTTTATGGCTAGTTGTCGTTCGAGATAATTTACCATTATTATTGTCTTTGTTGCTGTTTTTTTTTAAGGGGGCATGTAGTCTGTTTTAAGGTAGTGTTCAAACAGGTTGCCACTGTATGTATAATGACTGGTGGTGTCTTTGATTTCTTGTGGAAGATTATTCCACAACTGAGTGGCAGAGTATGCTAAGCTTGTTTTATATAAGTCTATCCTAGATTTAGGGACATGAAGTATATTTAGTCGTTCACTACGTCTTGCGTTATATTTAAACAATGGCCAAAGGTAGCTTGGGACATTTTGAAATAGGATTTTGTGAGTGCCTTATTAAAAAGTAGGCGTTTGTGGAGTGGCAGTAACTGAAGACGTTCATGTAGGTTAGAATTGTCTGTGTGTGTGTGTGTTGTGTGTGTGAGAGAGAGAGAGAGAGAGAGAGAGAGAGAGAGAGAGCGAGAGAGAGAGAGAGAGAGAGAGAGAGAGGGGGGGGGGAGGAGAGAGAGAGAGGTAGAGGGGTTGGAAAAGTACTTGCGATATGCCACATGGGGTATGCGGGATAGGAAGGTCTACAAATACTAGGCTTCACTCATACTGTTCCATAAGAAATAGGGTCAGTAAGGTTGATCATTACACCACGTATTATATGATTAAATCGCCCAATGCATTGTGTTATTGAGGTTGTATAAGATCAGACCACCGGTAAT
>JACEFZ010018606.1:152500-170000 GCA_014155875.1 Cepaea nemoralis
AGAGAGAGAGAGAGAGAGAGAGAGAGAGAGAGAGAGAGAGAGAGAAGAAACTCCTACATAAAACATTACACAATTCTCACGACCGTTAATAAATAATGACGAGTATTAGGAACAAACAAACAAACAAGCATCACTGACTCCTCATGCTGTCTCTGACGTGTTTCCCATTTACACGTGCCATAAACAGACCATTATCATAGCTATCATTTCCGCCGGTTGTGGAGTCTTTTCCGTTGGAACCAATTATGCGGATCTATTGATAATTGCGTCATTCGCTTGACACCTCCACAAATTAACTAATCTTCTGGATATCTGACGGACAGACAGACACATGAGTATGTAGCCTACAACATGGCTTGTTTTGTTTTTGTGTTTTCTAAATGAAACGTTCTCATGTGATGTAAAAGGAGGACAGCATAACCATATATATAAGAATACTCGTTTTAAACATCCGGTGTGCTGATGCCGTGGTAGTGAGTTCAACCCTTAAACCAGTCTGTTGGACGAACAGGTTGACTTCTTGTCCTTGACTGGCGGACGTAAATTACAAGTACCTCGGAAGTCTGAATGGAGTCGCCTGATGGAGAAGGACACTGGTAATAGGGAAAACTAATCCACACGCAAACATAAATCCAGTGCATTTGAAGTATTAGCTAGTGTATGGGCTACGCTTGTGTTCAAAGCGACCGAACAAAAAAAAACAAAAAACACAAGACACACACACACACACGCAAACAAAAAACAAACAAACAAACAAAGAAACAAACAAAGAAACAAAGATAGAAACAAACAAACAAACAAACAAACAAAGAAATAAAGAAACAAACAAACAAACAAACAAAGAAATAAACAAACAAACAAACAAAGAAACCAAAAAAAAAGCAAAAAAAAGACACAAACAAACAAACAAACCAAAAACAGTATGCTGCAAGAGAAATTGATAAGACAACAGGTCTTCAGACGAAATGAATAGCTTGATATATTGCAGGGTGGCGGTGGAGGTTATTTCGCAGAATTATTTTTGTATTCATTGATCTTTTGTAAATATAGATGTATAATTAAGTTTGTTACATGCCCTTTACAGGAAGTCACAATCAACCCCGGCATATTCTGACAGTTTATGATTGTCGAAGCAGTTTTATTTTCAAGCGTTATAAACAACCGACGCTCATACTATTGTGAAAATCAAGGCTAATCGGCCTGCTTCTACTAAATCACCTGAGGCTGATTTCGAGATAGGCATGTCGGGATTGTGGAACTGCGTTCACTACCCCTAAGACATAGATGTGAAGTAAATTATATAGCCTGTATTTATTGTTTTCACTTAAGATCCTAAAACAACGTTTTCATCCTCTGCTGTGTGGTAATAGGCGGATTTGGGTGTTCCATTGACCCACAAGAGCTATGTCGAAGGTCGCGCAACTGCTGGTAGTCACTCAGGTCTGACCAGACAAAGAGAAACACAAACTTGCTACCTTATAAGTAGACTGGAGACAGTCAGTCTAGGGAAAGCAAACCCCAAAAATATTCTTGTGGAATGGATTACAGAGACACAGATTTGATGAAACAGTTCAACACACATCACTAAATGATGAGTGGCGTTGTGGTCTCAATATTGCTCTTGCCAGATGTATACTCTAAGCTACTGTTACAAGGTCAGAATCCTGTACTACTGCTAAACTGGAATGCCTTCCGTCAAGTTCCGGCTGCGGCTGGAGTTGCTATCTGGTACCGACGTGTTGGTTGTTACTGGTCCAGCACAGCTCACTAGCAATGGCAAACACTCGTAGAAATAATTACACTTCGTTAGACGAAAAGATTCGAGACAAAGTATGGGCATGTTGCAGCTCGTATATTGTTTATAACAAAGGATAATGCAATTAGTGGAACTGCTGATAAAGCTGTGGATATGTTTAAAAAAATGTTTGCATATCCTTTACAGGAGATCGTTGTCAACATCAGCATCTTTCAGCTGATTGTTGATTTCTTTGGCAAGATTACGCTCAGTAGTTTGCCATTGCTTTCTGGGCGGCTGACTCACATACCCCGTAAGATACCGACGCGATTCGAACCACTGCTGATTCTCACCGTCGTCACGTTACTTGCTAGAGTATACGAGATTACGGAGAAAAGTCCCTAACCTCTAGGCCAGGAAGCCGGCTGTGGAAATGTAAACAATGTAAAATAACGCGAAGTAATGCAGCCTTATAGAAGACAATTATGAAACACAAACACGTTGCGGTCACTAGCCCGTATCAGCAAGGAAAAAAACACAATACAAAACATCACGTATGACCACGGGGAGGACACTACAGTAACTACATTAAGGCATACAAACCGATTGAGAAGAATGGAAAGATGAACAAACAAGAACAATGAAAAGAAAATGAGAAAATGCCCTATGTTTTCCATAACTGTGTTCTGTAAAGCTGCCTTACTTTGTATTATTTTATATTGTTTACAACAAAGGATGCAAAGCTTTGTGTTCGGAAGCAGAGGTTCATCATTGAAACAGAATCCTCTTACACCCTCACAAGGGGCTAAACACAAAGTGCGCACCAACAGCTTCTATAGTCAGGCCATCTACAACATACGCTCTGGCCACAACTCACTAATTTCTCAGCACGTTTTCGTGATGGAGCTTGGACTCGTTCTCGCTGTCGTTCACAGTTGTAGGTCACGCAGCTATTATCTACAATAATGGTTTGACGTATACAGGAAAAACATACCATGAACATATCTAACTCATTTTCTGTTAAACTATTATGTTCGCTCGTCACTTGATCTGGTTCTCGCTTGTCTCATTCTAACAATTTCATCGGGACAAAACTGACACTACTTAGCATTTGTTAAATGCTAGTTATAAAGTCGGTTAACTGGTGAAACTATCATATCTACTTGTATAGCGTACTTGTCTGTGGTAAATGTTAACTGCTAGTTATAGAGGATGTTAACTGATAAAACTATCATGTCTACTTGTACAGGGGTACTTGTCTGTGGTCAATGTTAACTGCTAGTTATAGAGGACGTTAACTGGTGAAACTATCATGTCTACTTGTACAGGGATACTTGTCTGTGGTCAATGTTAACTGTTAGTTATAGAGGACGTTAACTGATAAAACTATCATGTCTACTTGTACAGGCGTGCTTGTCTGTGGTCAATGTTAACTGCTAGTTATAGAGGACGTTAACTGGTGAAACTATCATGTCTACTTGTACAGGGGTACTTGTCTGTGGTTAATGTTAACTGCTAGTTATAGAGGACGTTAACTGGTGAAACTATCATGTCTACTTGTATAGCGTACTTGTCTGTGGTCAATGTTAACTGCTAGTTATAGAGGACGTTAACTGATAAAACTATCATGTCTACTTGTACAGGGGTACTTGTCTGTGGTCAATGTTAACTGCTAGTTATAGAGGACGTTAACTGGTGAAACTATCATGTCTACTTGTACAGGGGTACTTGTCTGTGGTCAATGTTAACTGCTAGTTATAGAGGACGTTAACTGATAAAAACTATCATGTTTACTTGTACAGGGATACTTGTCTGTGGTCAATGTTAACTGCTAGTTATAGAGGACGTTAACTGGTGAAACTATCATGTCTACTTGTACAGGGATACTTGTCTTTGGTCAATGTTAACTGCTAGTTATAGAGGACGTTAACTGGTGAAACTATCAGTCTACTTGTACAGGGATACTTGTCTGTGGTCAATGTTAACTGCTAGTTATAGAGGACGTTAACTGGAGAAACAATCATGTCTACTTGTACAGGGGTACTTGTCTGTGGTCGATGTTAACTGCTAGTTATAGAGGACGTTAACTGGTGAAACTATCATGTCCGCTTGTACAGGGGTCCTATCTGTGGTCAATGTTAAATTCTAGTTATAGAGGACGTTAACTGATGAAACTATCATGTCTACTTGTATAGCGTACTTGTCTGTGGTCAATGTTAACTGCTAGTTATAGAGGATGTTAACTGGTGAAACTATCATGTCTACTTGTACAGGGATACTTGTCTGTGGTCAATGTTAAATGCTAGTTATAGAGGACGTTAATTGATGAAACTATCATGTCTACTTGTATAGCGTACTTGTCTGTGGTGGATGAAATGGAAATATCACTGGTGATAGTATAATAACAGTGGCTGTCCTGTGCCGGAATGAGAATCTATTCTAGCCAGATTTGGCTTGTTAACTACCATCCAGACTTTCGCTCACGAAACACGGTTTCCGATATTGTTTTTTCCCTAATTTATTCCCGCTCACTACCTCTAACTCATTTGACCTTATTTTATGGTCATGTTATTTGTTTACGCCTGATCAAGGCCTCTTTCAGTTAAACTGAATTGCACCATGCATCCTTGATAGACGACAATTTATAAAATAAAATTATACATCTCAATAGCACAACGCATGGACTGAATTTAGAGACCATGTGTTGCCAATGAAGCACGTGGACTCTGTCGGCCTGCCTAGTTTACTCCAGCACAAAGGTAGTACCAATGCATCTGGAGCAAGACCAGCTGCAGAAGCTGCCGGACGTTGCGTTAACGTTATATATATATTATATATATATATATATATATATATATATATAACGTTATATATATATATAATTGTCAGGTCTTAGTCAGATATGACTGAGCTACCGTATAACAGTAGACGGTACTACCTGGTTTCTGTTAGCTCTGAACGTTGGGCGGCGCTTACCAAACCCGACACCCCACATTGTGCCAACGGCTTCGGGCGGAAGAGCGCAATTGGGAGGGTACAAGCCTTACCCTGGTGCGAGGAAATGCAAGCTAAAGACAAAATGTCATGGCAGGGCAGACCAGGCCCTAAGCCTTGGTTGGCGACTGGTCTAGGATCGAAGCTCCAACAGGCGGACAGTTAGAGCATTGCTTTGCTGATCCGGCAGCTTCTGCAGCTTGTCTTGTTCCAGATGTAGGGGTGTTACCTTTCCTCTGGAGTAAACTAGGCAGGCCGAGAGAGGGATCATGCTGCATGGGCAACACATGATCTCTATATTTTAGCCCAGGCTTTGTGCTATGGAGAGGCAATAACTCCATCCCTGGTCTTAACTGGTCTCGGAATCAAAGCGAGAGGCAACTGTTACGGGTTATAAGTCCTTGTCAGTTGGCGTAGACATGGGGCGCCACGCGTTGCCTCTGAAGGTGGGAGACACCTATAGGTGTCACTGATCAGCTACCGCCCGCCTCAAGCTGGGCAGCCCCCAGCCAATTGGGTGCTGATCCGCCACAGCCTGCCTGCTTCAATGGGTGCTTGGGGCTAGGACAAAATCTGAATCGCAGGCTGTAAAACCAATGCACCAGGTACAAACAAAAATAAAAATAGAAACCTCAAGCTACGGCTTGCAACCTGGAACGTGAGAACCATGTGTCCAGGATTTTCCACTGACTTGACCAATATTGACGATGTGGAGAAAAACGGCTGTGATTGATGCCGAACTCAATCGTCTAAACATTGATATTGCTGGCCTGCAGGAGACTCGCCTCGCTGAGGAAGGGTCACTCAGGAAAACAACTACACCTTTTTCTGGAAGGGTAGAGGGCAGGCAGAAAAAAGGCAACACGGTGTGGGCTTTGCAGTGAAGAATTCGCTACTGGGAATGATTGAAATTCCAGCAGGAGGAAATGAAAGACTATTATCCCTGCGCTTGGCAACCTCTTGTGGGTTTGCCACCATTATTACTGCATATGCACCAACACTCGATTCCTCTGATGATATGAAGGATTCGTTCTATGAGGAGTTAGACTCCGGTGATCAAGGCAGTTCCAAAATCTGACTACATTTATATGCTCGGTGATTTCAATGCTCGTGTGGGCAAGGACTCGAGTTCATGGTCAGTGTGCCTTGGAAAATACAACATCGGTCGCATGAATGAAAATGGGCAAAGGCTGCTGGAGCATTGCACCAGTAATGACCTATGTATTACAACTCCTTTTTTAAAACAAAAGAGATGCATAAGGTCACATGGAAACATCCAAGATCCGGCCATTGGCACCAGCTGGACTTCATCATCACACGGAGACAACATCTTAACCATATATCATTGACTCGTAGTTACCACAGTGCTGACTGTGATACGGATCATTCTTTGGTTGTTGCAAGGGTTAGACTGAGACCAAAGAGAATCTACCAGCTAAACACAAATCTAGCCTCAGGATTAATATTATTAACACTCATGATCCTGAAAAGTGCTTCAGTTTCAACAGCAACTTGAAGACGCTTTCACTGATACACCAGAAAATTGTACAGTAAATGAAAAGTGGGGTCAAATTAAGGAAACTCTTTATAAAACTGCCGTAGGGGTTTACGGCACTGTGGATCATAAGAGGCAGGACTGGTTTGCGGCCAACAGCGAGACTCTGCAGCCCTTGATTGATAAGAAGAAGAAAGCTCTCTTAAGAAACAAGGAAAGACCAACGCGTAACACTCTGAGTGAGACACTAAGTAACTACATTAAGGCATAGAAACCGATTGAGAAGATGGAAAGATGAACAAACAACAATGAAAAGAAAATGAAAAATCCCAATATTTTCCTAACTGTGTTCCGTAAAGCTTGCCTTACTTTGTATATTTATAATTGTTTACAACAAGGATGCAAAGCTTTGTGTATGCGGGGAGAGGTTTCATCATTGAAACAATCCTCTTAACACCCTCACAAGGGGCTAAACACAAAGTGCGCACCACAGCTTCTATAGTCAGGCCATCTACACATACGCTCTGGCCACAACTCACTAATTTCTCAGCACGTTTTCGTGATGAGCTTGGACTCGTTCTCGCTGTGTCGTTCACAGTTGTAGGTCACCGCAGCTATTATCTACAATATGGTTGACGTTACAGGAAAACATACATGAACATATCTAACTCATTTTCTGTTAAACTATTCTGTTCGCTCGTCACTTGATCTTGTTCTCGCTGTCGCATTCTAACAATTTCATGGGAACGAAAATTACACTACTTAGCATTTGTGATGTTAAATGCTAGTTATAAAGGCGGTTACTGGTGAACTTTCATCTCTACTGTATAGCGTACTTGTCGGTGTAATGTTAACTGCTAGTTATAGAGGATGTTAACTGATAAAACTATCATGTCTACTTGTACAGGGGTATTGTCTGTGGTCATGTTAACTGCTAGTTATAGAGGACGTTACTGGTGAAACTAATCATGTCTACTGTACAGGGATCTTTGCTGTGGTCAATGTTAACTGTTAGTTATAGAGGCGTTACGTGGATAAAACTATCATTCTACTTGTACAGGCTTGCCTGTCTGTGGCCTGTAAACTGCTAGTTATAGAGGACGTTAACTGGTGAACTCTCATGTCTACTTGTACGGGGTACTTGTCTGTGGTTAATGTTAACTGCTAGTTATAGAGGACGTTAACTGGTGAAACTATATGTCTACTTGTATAGCGTACTTGTCTGTGGTCAATGTTTAATGCTAGTTATAGAGGAGACTTAACTGATAAAACTATCATCTTGGTACAGGGGTACTTGTTGTGATCATGTTAACTGCTATTATAGAGGACGTGCACTGGTAAAATATCATGTCTACTTGGACAGGATACTTGTCCTGTGGTCAATGTTGAATGTAGTTATAGAGGACGTTCAACTGATAAAACTATCATGTCTACTTGTACAGGCGTGCTTGTCTGTGGTCAATGTTTTAACTGCTAGTTATAGAGGACGTTAACTGGTGAAACTATCATGTCTACTTGTACAGGGTACTGTCTGTGGTCAATGTTACATGCTAGTTTGTAGAGGACGTTAACTGATAAAAACTATCATTCTACTTGTACAGGGATACTTGTCTGTGGTCAATGTTAATGTAGTTATAGAGGACGTTAACTGGAGAAACTATCTGTCTATTGTACAGGGATACTATGTCTTTGTGTCACTGTTAACTGCTATTATAGAGGACGTTAACTGGTGAAACTATCAGTCTACTGTACAGGGTACTTGTCTGTGGTCAATGTTACACTGCTAGTTATAGAGGACGTAAACTGATGAAAACTATCATGTCTACTTGTATTAGCGTACTTGTCTGTGGTCAAGTTAACTGCTAGTATAGAGGACGTTAACTGTGAAACTATCATGTTCTACTTGTACAGGGGTACTTGTCTGTGGTCAATGTAAATGCTAGTTATAGAGGAACTTAATGGTGAAACTATCATGTCTACTTGTACAGGTACTTGTCTGTGGTCAATGTAAATGCTAGTTATAGAGGGAACGTTATTGATGCAACTATCATGTCTACTTGTATAGCGTACTTGGTCTGTGTGGATGAAATGGAAATATCCTCTGTGTCGTATCTAACAGATGGCCTGTTCCTGTGCCGGATGAGAATCTATTCTAGCCAGATTTTCTTGTTAACTACCATCCGACTTTCGCTCAGAAACACGGTTTCACGATATTGTTTTTTTTCCCTAATTTATTCCCGCTCACTACCTCGAACTCATTTGAAACTATTTTATGGTCATGTTATTTGTTGACGCCTGATCAAGGCCTCTTTCAGTTAAACTGAATTGCCCCATGCATCCTTGATATACGACAATTTTATAATAAAATTATACATCTCATGCACAACTCAAGGACTGAATTTAGAGACCATGTGTTGCATGAAGCACGTGGCCTCTGTCTGCCTGGCCTAGTTACTCAGACACAAGGTATACCAATGCATCTGGACAGACCAGCTGCAGAAGCTGCCGGACGTAGCGTTAACGTTATATATATATAAAGAAAAATCCAATGAAGCCTTGGAGATATGGTTTTATAGAAGAATGCTGAGAATTAATTGGACAGCCAAAAAGCATTCAACACGTTTCAGGGAAGCTGAGTCGCAAAGACAGCAGATCACAAATATCAGAAAGAGACAGTCATCGGGTTTTGGCCACGTCATGAGAATACACAAAGTGGAACATGTTGTGACAACCGAAAATATTTAAGGAAAGAGAGATATAGGAAGACAACGTGAAAAAAAAAATTCTTGACAGTCTTGTATCAGGCGCGGAAAGTAGTCAAATACACGAAATGATCCATGCCGTCGAAAGTCGCAATTTGTGGAGAGGCATGATCGTCCACGTCAGCCTGCAAGGCACTGGATAATCTTCTTCTTCTTCAGCGTTCCGAGCCATTGAGGTTCTTTGCTGCAAATACAATCCGTCTCCATTCGTCTCTCTGGTGGACCTTCTCTTGCCAGTCGTTGATTCCAAGTGCTTGTAGGTCTGTACATGTATTATCTCTCCACCGCCTTCTTGGTCTACCTCGGGGTCTACGGTCATTTATTTCCTGAGTGAAAGCGAGTTTTGTTTCCCTATTACCTTCCATTCTTTCTATATGTCCCAGCCATTGTAGTCTATTAGCCTTCATGATACCAGTGATTAGCGGGGACTTAAACAGATCATAAATGTCTTTGTTACTTCTTCTTTTCCACTCTCCACTTTGTGTATCCCTAATGGGTCCAAAGATGCGTCTTAAAATTTTGTTCTCAATGGTTTGTAACAAGGCTTCGTCTCCTTTCGTTGTACTCCGGGTTTCAGAGCCATACAGCACAACTGGGCATTGGATAATGATGATGTAATATATATTAAAATATTAGTTTTAAGTGTCCGACAAATGTCTTCCTCCCAACATTGAAGTCAATTGTTTTTCCTATCCTCAGACATATCACAGTTACCAGAGTTTATTACGTGTTTTCAACAAAACAGCCGATCTCGTCAGTTAAAGAGAAAATGGTGAGTGTTGATTAGAGAGAAATCACTTTTACTGAAACATACCTGGTAAATTAATACTCTGTGATTTAACCTGCTTTCTGCTTACAATCATTGCTTGATTGTTGTTATATTTATTTAATTCCATGCATATATTATTTCTTTACATCTTCGCGATTGCTTTGTTTCTTCTACTTATATTCTGACTTTGTCCTAGCCAGCTTCTTATTTTGTTAAAATACGTTCTTTATTCGGTAGTATTTGGTATTTTTGTGTCTGTGGTTCTATTTATCTTTTTTTGAATATTCCGTTAATGTCTGTCTGTCTGTCTGCATGTCTGTCTGTCTGTTAATTTGTGGGTTTGCCTGCCTGTCCATCCTTTGCACTTTTCTGCGTCTGTCTGTTCGACAGTATCTATCTAATTTATTCGTGCGTACCTACATGCACACACACACACACACACGCGCGCGCACGGGTGCATATCCATACACAGACAAAAGTATACTATTTTAATGACACATCGTAACATGTTAGCATACAATGCATCTCTATATCCATCTACTCATCTCCCAACAATTGCATGCCTTTTCTAATGTCCACGGTCGTCTGGTGTGTCTTGTCCATTTACAATTCTTTCGCCACAACTGTGCAATTATCTGTCTGCATTTTCAGACTTTTCTCTCAACCTCTCTTTACCTTCCGAACCTTGACGTTTTCCTTTCAACTCCCAGACTTCCAATGATGACCCTGAAGGCCTCACAAACTTTGTTTTCCTTGCGAGGGAAATATCGAAGATGGATTACAACAGTTAAAGGAACGGTACAAAGAGCGAAGGGATATCTGCTTACATTCCCAGACGGTTGTTTAAAATCTCCCAGTCTGTTCCTCCCAAAGGCAGTGTCTACAATTCGGCATTTCATTGTAAAAACTCACTCTTATGCAGTATTCTCATTTCGTTTGTAACTCCTCCCTACTCATCTTTCCATTTACCTGACAATTTTTTGTTAAAGAATTCTCAACGTTTTCGTTTTAAGGAACGTATTTATCTTTTTATTTTCATGTTTTTAACTTGTCTATCGTTCTTGAGTGATCCATAAATTTCTATGTTGGCGGGCATTAGAACATTTTCGTTTCTTTAACACTTTTTTGCAGCCAGAGAAACCCTGCAGCTTCTGTAGATAGGCATTAATTGATCTATTGTAACTAATTAGCTGGGTGAGTTATTATCTGCAAGTGTGCGTGCTAATAGGGGGAACATCATGTCAGGGGAACAAAATTAGGAGGGGGAGGTGATAAATAAGCATATAAAAATGTTAAATTGTACGTGGGATGTTGAAAAGGAAAACAAATAATGGAAAGAGCGAAGGGCAGAGATATAAATATTAGTGATGGACTGAGAGATATATAAATACAAGAGGTATTGAGAGAGATAGAGAGAGAGAGAAAAAGGAGATGATGGGGTGGAGAGAGAGGACAGGTGAAGGACGAATGAGGCAGTCAGAGAAACAGACAGACAGACAGACAGACAGACAGGCAGGCAGGCAGGCAGGCTGGCTGGCTGGCTGGCTGGCTGGCTGGCTGGCTGGCTGGCAGGCAGGCAGGCAGGCAGGCAGGCAGGCAGGCAGGCAGGCAGGCAGGCAGGCAGGCAGGCAGGCAGGCAGGCAGACAGACAGACAGACAGACAGACAGACAGACAGACAGACAGACAGACAGACAGACAGACAGACAACGATTGAACTTTATTTTCAAAGTGTCGCAAATTAGTATTTCAAACCCGTTTTACATTCGGCACTTCCGAATCAATCTATTGTACATAGATTATGAATTGTGCGTGTTACATTCACATAGTAAAAACATTGTCAAATGAATGCTGTGAACATAAATAATGCATATTACCATGTTATAAGACAGACAGGCAGGCGGGCCGACAGACAGACACAGACACTCACACAAATATAAACACATACATACCTACATACATAATGTATAAATACATATATTTATACATCATTATAACAAATTCTTACAGTTATAGGCCCACTCGCAGATAAACACTTCCCTCGCATACACATAGACCCACTCACAATTATACACTAACAAACGTTTACTCATACATACATTCTCTCTCTCTCTCTCTCTCTCTCTCTCTCTCTCTCTCTCTCTCTCTCTCTCTCTCTCTCTCCATATACAATGTATGTGAATAGTTTTCTCTCCATTTTTTACATTTTTGTGAGAATGCTCACAATAATAGTCAGTGTATGTGTGTGTAAAGTGCGCGAGTTTGTTCACATTAGCTTCAGTGATTATTTGAGGCATTATGTGTGCGTCTAGATGTGAGAATTGTGTTTATGTTGGGGAATGAGATTATGGGTGGGGTTATGCGTGTGGGGGTATGTGTGTGTGGGTGGGGGGTTGTGTGTGACTGGTGGGTGGGTGAAGAGATGTGTTGGCGGGTGGGGGAATATGTATGTGGATGAGGGATGTTTCTGGGTGGAAATGTGAGTGGGTCGGTGGGAGTGCCAGTGTGGGCGAGGGATGTGTGTGAGTGGGTGGGTATTGGTGGGTGGGGGTGTAGATTTGTGGATGGGGATGTGTGGGTGGGGATGTGTGGGTGGAAGGTATGTGGATAGGTGTGTAGGGATGTGTGTAGAGGGTGTGGGGGATGTGTGTATGGATTGGGGGATGGGTGTGGCTGATGTATGCAAGGATGGAAGAGGTGTGTGGGTTGGGGATCTGAGTGTGGGTCGGTGTTTGTGTGTGGGTAAGGGAATGTGTAAATAGGGAGTATATGTGTGGATTGTGGAGATGTGTGGGTGGGTGGAAGAGGTGTGTTGGAGTATGGAAGAAGTGTGTGGTTGGGGAGATGTGTGCGGGTTGGGCTGCGAGTGGGTGGGTGGGGGTGGGATGTGTGGGAGGAGGATGTGTGTTTGGGTTCGGTGTGTTGGCGTGGGTGTTGGTGGGTAGTGGGATGTGTGGGTGTTGGCGGGTGGGCATATATGGGTGTTGGTAGGTGGGGGATGTGTGTGTGGAGGATGTATGTTTGCGTGGGAGATGTGTGTGTGTTGGTGGGGGAATGTGTGTCAGTGGGTGATGTGTGTGTGGTTGTGAAATGTGTGTGTGGGCGAGGAAATGTGTGTATGGATGGAAAGATGTGTGGGTATGGGTGGTTAATGTGTGAATGGGTGCGGGATTTGTGTGTGTGAGGGGTATGTGTGTGTAGTTGGAGGGTGTGTGGGTGGGTGGAGCATGTGTTTTTGGGTGATCTTGAGTGGATTGGGGTATGTGTGAGTGGGTGGAAAGATGCGTGTGGGTGGGTGGAGTATGTGTGTGTGGGTGGGTGTGAGATGTCTGGGTTGGTGGCGGGATCTGTGAGTGGGTGGAGGGATGACTGGGGGATGTGTAGTGAATGGGGGATGTGTGATGGGTGGGGGATGTGTGGGTATGGGTGGGTGATGTGTGAGTAGTTGAGAGATGTGTGTGTGGGTTGGTGCGGGATATGTGTGTGGGATGGGAGTGTGTGTCACATAACATGAGAATATGCATTGTTTATGCTTACAACATTCATCTGACAATATATTTTTTTCCTATATGAATGCATCATGCACTGTTGATGAACGAAAGACGAGTGATTGGAAGCCCCGAATGTAAGACGGGGCTACGCGCCCAATTTGTTACCCTTTGAAAATAAAGATCAATTCAATTCAATTCTCTCTCTCGCTCTCTCTCTCTCTCTCGCTCGCTCTCTCTCTCTTCCTCTCTCTCTCTACACCTCTCTCTTTCTCTCCTCCTCTCTCTCCCCCACCCCCTTATATCCTCATGAATACATAAAGCAGAGTACTCACATAAACTTCTTCACACATACACACAGGCACACTCTCTCATAGTTTGAGAGAGAGGGAGAGAGAGAGAGAGAGAGCAAGAAAAGGGATAACATAAGCAACATATGCAACCGTTTCAATAATTTAGAGAAGCAAAATATTCCACTTGTACATAGCAATATGCAGACGAGAGAGAGAGAGAGAGAGAGAGAGAGAGAGAGAGAGAGAGAGAGAGAGAGAAGGAGAGAGAGAGAGAGAGAGAAACTGAGAGGAGAGGATGGGAGCGGAGAAAGTGAAAGCAATGCTCAAAGAAAGACAAAAACATTTCAAAACGAGCGCTGGCTGTTCTACCCACACCTGACGTAATTTGCAGACACAATAAGATAAGGCGTGGCATTATCGGTGTTCACAATTTCTCACTTCAGGTGTATTTATTACACTGTGATTAATCACCCCTAAAATCTTGATCAGCTTCAGAAGCGGGAGAAGTGTAATCGCCTATTAAAAGATAAGGCTAAGTTAAAATATTATTAATTTACTTTCTTCACAACTTAACGAACAAATTAGGAAGAACTCTGGAAGTAATAGCGATGTGGTTTCTGAGACTAATTGCTGAAAATTCCTTACCAGAGTAACTAACGATTATCTGAAAGAGGTTAATGAAGCTAGCATATTATAATCAATAATAAGAAAGAGACAAACAGCATTCTTAGGTCATGTGATGCGAAGAGAGACATTGGAGAACATCGTGGCGACTGGAATAATCAAGGGGAGGAGAGGCAGAGGCAAACCAAGAGAAATAATGCTGGATAGACTGAGACGGTGGCATGGAGTTATGTTATTAGCAAAGTTGATCCAGAACACCAAAGACGGATGTGTTGAGAGACAAGAACGCCGACTCCAGCTGAGAGCTTGGTGATGATGACTTTCTGTAGTCATCTATAAATGTGGTGAGAACAACAACGGTGTTATTTACTCACTGGGTGCGCTTTTTTTTTAAAACGCAGACTCATACCTAGACAAGATTCTCTTTCTTCTTCTTTTCCGTGGTTTAGTGGAGCGTTACTGAAGCTGACAGGGAACTACGCTTATAATGTCATGAGCACAGTGTGACGAAGGTATGAGGACAGGGCTCATTGCCTGCTAAGTAATGGACAGATTGGCCACCGATTCCTCCGTACATTGAGTTCTACAAAACATGATGGTCCTATCATTTGATAGATCCATGGCTGCAAACTACTGCAGGACAGCTTGTGTGTCGTTCGTGGTCCTATCATTGTATAGATCCATGACTGGAACTGCTGCAGGACATCTTGTGTGTCGTTCGTGGTCCTATCATTGTATAGATCCATGACTGGAACTGCTGCAGGACAGCTTGTGTGTCGTTCATGGTCCTATCATTGTATAGATCCATGACTGGAACTGCTGCAGGACAGCTTGTGTGTCGTTCGTGGTCCTATCATTGTATAGATCCATGACTGGAACTGCTGCAGGACAGCTTGTGTGTCGTTCATGGTCCTATCATTGTATAGATCCATGACTGGAACTGCTGCAGGACAGCTGTGTGTTCGTTCGTGGGTCCTATCATTGTATAGATCCATGACTGGAACTGCTGCAGGACAGCTTGTGTGTCGTTCGTGGTCCTATCATTGTATAGATCCATGACTGGAAACTGCTGCAGGACAGCGTGTGTGTCGTTCGTGGTCCTATCATTGTATAGATCCATGACTGGAACTGCTGCAGGACAGCTTGTGTGTCGTTCGTGGTCCTATCATTGTATAGATCCATGACTGGAACTACTGCAGGACATCTTGTGTGTCGTTCGTGGTCCTATCATTGTATAGATCCATGACTGAACTGCTGCAGGACATCTTGTGTGTCGTTCGTGGTCCTATCATTGTATAGATCCATCGACTGGCACTGCTGCCAGGACATCTTGTGTGTCGTTCGTGGTCCTATCATTGTATTAGACCATGACTGGACTGCTGCAGGACATCTTGTGTGTCGTTCGTGTCCTATCATTGTATAGATCCATGACTGGAACTGCTGCAGGACAGCTGTGTGTAGTCTGTCCTATCATGTATAGATCCATGACATGGAACTGGCTGCAGGAAAGCTTTGTGTGCGTCGTGGTCCTATCATTGTATAGATCCATGACTGGAACTGCTGCAGGACAGCTTGTGTGTCGTTCGTGGTCCTATCATTGTATAGATCCATGACTGGAACTGCTGCAGGACAGCTTGTGTGTCGTTCGTGGTCCTATCATTGTATAGATCCATGACTGGAACTGCTGCAGGACAGCTTGTGTGTCGTTCGTGGTCCTATCATTGTATAGATCCATGACTGGACTGCTGCAGGACAGCTTGTGTGTCGTTCATGGTCCTATCATTGTATAGATCCATGACTGGAACTGCTGCAGGACATCTTGTGTGTCGTTCGTGGTCCTATCATTGTATAGATCCATGACTGGAACTACTGCAGGACATCTTGTGTGTCGTTCGTGGTCCTATCATTGTATAGATCCATGACTGGAACTGCTGCAGGACATCTTGTGTGTCGTTCGTGGTCCTATCATTGTATAGATCCATGACTGGAACTACTGCAGGACATCTTGTGTGTCGTTCGTGGTCCTATCATTGTATAGATCCATGACTGGAACTACTGCAGGACATCTTGTGTGTCGTTCGTGGTCCTATCATTGTATAGATCCATGACTGGAACTACTGCAGGCATCTTGTGTGTCGTTCGTGGTCCTATCATTGTATAGATCCATGACTGGAACTACTGCAGGACATCTTGTGTGTCGTTCGTGGTCCTATCATTGTATAGATCCATGACTGGAACTACTGCAGGACATCTTGTGTGTCGTTCGTGGTCCTATCATTGTATAGATCCATGACTGGAACTGCTGCAGGACATCTTGTGTGTCGTTCGTGGTCCTATCATTTTATAGATCCATGACTGGAACTGCTGCAGGACATCTTGTTGTCGTTCGTGGTCCTATCATTGTATAGATCCATGACTGGAACTGCTGCAGACATCTTGTGTGTCGTTCGTGGTCCTATCATTGTATAGATCCATGACTGGAACTGCTGCAGACATCTTGTGTGTCGTTCGTGGTCCTATCATTGTATAGATCCTGACTGGAACTGCTGCAGGACATCTTGTGTGTCGTTCGTGGTCCTATCATTGTATAGATCCATGACTGGAACTGCTGCAGGACATCTTGTGTGTCGTTCATGGTCCTATCATTGTATAGATCCATGACTGGAACTGCTGCAGGACATCTTGTGTGTCGTTCATGGTCCTATCATTGTATAGATCCATGACTGGAACTGCTGCAGGACATCTTGTGTGTCGTTCATGGTCCTATCATTGTATAGATCCATGACTGGAACTGCTGCAGGACATCTTATGTTTCGTTCGCTCACATTTGAACTCAGCTGTAGTCCACACACGAGCTACTACTTCTAGTGCACTAGACTTATGTTGTTTGCGTGGAGCATCTTTTTCCAGTGTCCCTCGCCATCACGCGAATCTACTCCGACTTCCGAGGTACTGAAATTTACGTCCACAAGTCAAGGACGAAAATTCAATATTTTAATCCAAGTGACCGGTGTAGGGGTTGAACCCGTTACCTCGGCATCAGCACACCGGATGTTTTAGACCCAGAGCTCTTATTCGTACAGCCACGCTGACCTCCATTTTTAAAATTTAGTTTGTATGGTTTGTAACAGACATTACTGATCATGAATGTCCAATCTCGTTTGTTACTGACACTCTAACGCATTTCATGGTGTTTACTACTATTCGTTTTCCAGCCGCTGACATTGCCCACCTACATTTGAGGTCTTTACAAATTTCAGGTTGTTTAATATACGATTTGTTTCTGAACCGCTCAAATTACCACATACATTTTATGTCCTCCCTTGCTATTTATACTTAGTA
>JACEFZ010018606.1:175000-305000 GCA_014155875.1 Cepaea nemoralis
TGGGCATACGTGCCCAATGTGTGACTCTTTGAAAATAAAACTCTCTCTCTCACTCTCTCGCTCTCTCTCTCTCTCTCTCTCTCTCTCTCTCTCTCTCTCTCTCTCTCCCTCTCTCTCTCTCACAGTCTCTCTCTTCCTCCCTCCCTGCCTCCCCCTCTCTCTCTCCCTCTCTCTCTCTCTCTCCTCTCTCTCTCTCTCTCTCTCTCTCTCTTCCTCCCTCTCTCTCTCTCTTCCTCGAGATGAAGTACCCACAACTTCAATAATAATTAAATATTTTCTCCCTTGAAGATATAATATATGCGAAGATTCTAGGAAAGTGTCAATATGGGTTTATCTTTTTCAATGGAATTTCAAGCGCGACACAATCTGTTTACAGTTATTTTCCTACTACTTTTATTTATAAATAATATTTATGTTTGATGTCTTCATTAGAATTTCATTTATGCTTTAGTAAGTATGTTTTATTACACCTCAAATATGAACAGTATGTAAAATAACTATGTATAATTGAGCAGTTTGTAATGAATACTTGTAACAGAATCGAGCCAACAGGTGGGGAAAAGGAGCTAACGTTGGATAGAACACACGCTGAGAAAAACATGATGATAGTATCATTCATTCATTCATTCATTCATTCATTCATTCATTCATTCATTCAGTAGCATGTCCTTTGCAGAACCTCGCTCCCATAACAACCATCCGGAAAACCACTCGATCATAAGCAAGATGTCCCGCGTCCAATACACCCATCTGGAGATAATACGCTACATCTTGCACCCATCTTCTTTTTGGCCTTCCTCTTCCTTTCATCCCTGTCATATACCCCTCCATTATTATTCTCTCCAAACTTTAGTGACATTTCAAGTGACCAAAATCTTTCAATTGTCTTTGTTTTATCGTCATTAGTAGCCAACCTTTTTCAATATTCAACTCTTGAAGTATGGATGCATTTGTTCTTTTCTTTATCCAAGATATTCTTAGACCTCGTCTATAACATTTATATTCAAAGGCATTTATGCTCTGTTCAGCTTGTTTAGTAAGTGTCCATGTCTCACAGGCGTATGTTGCAATGGGAAAGATATAGTATAACTAGAGAGATCTTTTACTGGAATCCAAAGGGAAAACAAATTTGAGGAAGACATAAACACACCGGAGAAGAGACTTAAACAAAGAGATGGATATTATGCGAAGAGAGCTGCCAGAGATAGGAAAAGACAGCACGATTTGCCGTGCGTTGGTTAAGGAGCTATGCTCGAATGAGGGAAAAAGAAAAACAGAAGGGCAAGAAGAATAAAGTATCTTCGGTAGCAATGTAAATGTTCAGAAGTCTACCAGGAAATCAGAACATTGACAGACTAATTAATACGATCAGTAAATTAAATACATAATAGGAATGGCGATAGTTTAACAAGCCAATTCAGAATATCAGTAAATGTAATATTTGATAGGAATGGCAATACATTAACAGGCCAAATCAGACTACCAATAATTGTAATTCATTGGAACATTGCTGTCTTGACAGGCGATAGTTTGTTATATTGTGCTTCAAAAAGGCTTAATAACTACAACCCATGGCGGTGGCGAATGTGACTGTTAAGGCCAATTCGCGCTGTAAATGTTCGTCCACAGTAGATACATGTGAACACATGGTCATTTTCACCATCATGCACTATCTTACGTCTCACGCGCTCGGTGTGTGACTTATCAGCAATAATTTTCTCCTTTTTCTTTAGTCAATTTCTGATATTTGTCCTCCATGCAACACGTTCAGCGGCAACTTACTCCCCAATGCTATCAATGCCTGTATCAATCATGCCCCGCTTATACACATCTTTATATCGTAGTAGAGGCCAACCCTGAGATCTCTTATCCACCTGTAATTCACCAAAAAAGATGTAATTTGGTATTCTACCATCATCCATCCTCCTAAAGTGCCCTATTCATCTAAGCCTAAGAAGACTGAGTATGGAATATACCGTCACACAAACTCATCTTTCCAATACCTCAGTATTTGTGATTTTGTCTTGCCACTTAATTACCATGTTTTCTTCGCTGACACCTCATATGAAAGCTGTTTAAAGGTTGCTCTTGGTGTGAGTAAGTTATCCAGGCTTTACTGCCATAAAGAAGAGTACTAAGGACACAGGCTTGATAGACAAGGACTTTTATTTTGGCAGTAAGCTTCCTGTTCTCCCAGACTCTTTTTCTTAACCTGTTCATTGTTGTTGCTGCCTTACCAATCCTAATATTGATTTCCTGATTTCTGGATAATTTGCAATTTACCTTTGATTCTAGATATGTAAAATGGTCTACTATCTCTAGTTCGGCGTCGTCAATAAAGATTGATGGTACCCCCTATGTACCTTGTGACATAATCTTGTGTTTCCTGTTTGTTAATTGTTAAACCAAATTCAGAACAAGCTTTGGAGAATGCAGATAGTAGACGTTGTAATTCTTCCTCAGAGTGGGTCGTAATTGCAGCAGCATCTGCAAAAATCAACTCTCTGATCAGTACCCTCCTAATGTTGGTCTTGACTCTCAATTTCTGAGCATTGTAGAGGCCGCTAACTGAGCGTGAGTCAATGTATATACCACCATCCTGTTCACTAAAGGCATATTTCATTAGAAGTGAAAAGTATATTCCAAAGAGGGTGGGAGCTAGTACACAACCTTACTGAACTCCACTCGTGATTTCAACCTCTTCTGAAGTTGCACCATCAAACTTGATTATTCCCTTCATGCCTGTGTGGAACGATTCCAGAATGGACAGAAGAGTTGGTGGGCAGCCAATCTTCTTTAGTGCCTTGAACAGACCCTCACGACTGACCAAATCAAATACTTTTGTGAAGTCGATGAAGGCAATAAACAGTGGCTTATTCTGTACACGACATTTTTCTTGCTTTTGTCGCAATGAGAATATCATTTCTATGGTAGACCGGTTCTGTCGGAAGCCACACTGTGATTCAGGGTAGACTTGATCTCTCTGGACTTGAAGTCTGCGCTGAACAATTCTACCAAATACTTTCCCAACAATACACAGAAGTGAGATACCCCTGTAGTTGTTACAGTCGCTCCGATCGCCCTTATTCTTTTACAGTGTTATGATGCTTGAGTCTTTGAAATCCTGTGGGACTTGTCCTTCTCGCCACATAGCTCTATTAGCTGGTGGATCTGTAGAGTGAGTGTGCTTCATACATGCTTCTATATTTCCCTTATTACGTGCATTTTGAATGGACTCACATAACTTGATCCAATAGTCATTTGCACACTGCCTGGCAGCCTATTGCACATCCTTCTTAGCTTGCTTCAGTTCACTGAGAGTTATATGCGTTGTTCTTTCCTTGTTTCTTAAGAAAGCTTTCTTCTTTTTATCAATCAAGGGCAGCAGTTTCTGGTTATTTTCTGCAAACCAGTCTTTCCTCTTATGATTCACAGTACCGTAACCCTCTACCGCTGTGTTATAAAGAGATGCTTTAAGTTTACCCCACTTTTTCACTTGCTGTGCAAATGTCTGATGTATCAGTTAAAGCGTCTTCAAGTTGCTGTTGGAACTCAAGGCACTTATCAGGATCGTGGGCGTTATTAACAATAATCCTGGGGCTAGATTTGTGTTTAGCTGTGTAGATTCTCTTTGGTCTCAGTCTAACTCTTGCAACAACCAAAGAATGATCCGTATCACTGTCAGCACTGTGGTAACTTCGAGTTAATGATGTTTGGTTCAGATGTTGTTTCCGTATGATGATGAAGTCCAGCTGATGCCAATGGCCGGATCTTGGATGTTTCCATGTGACCATATGCAGCTCATTTGTTTTAAAGAAGGATTTTGTAATACACAGGTCATTTCTGGTGCAATGCTCCAACAGCCTTTACCCATTTTCATTCATTCGATCGATGTTGTATTTTCTAAGGCACACTGGCCATGAACTCGAGTCCACACGAGCTTTGAAATCACCGAGCACATAAATTTAGTCGGATATTGGAACTGCCGTGATCACAGAATCTAACTCCTCATATAACGAATCCTTCACATCATCAGAGGAAGCAAGTGTCGGTGAATATGCAGTGATAATGGTAGGAAAACCACAAGAGGTTGCCATGCGCAGGAATAATAGTCTTTCTTTACCTCCAGCTGGAATATCAATCATTCCCAGAAGAGAATTATTCACTGCAAAGCCCACACCATGGTGTCTTTTTTTTTCTGACTGCCCTCTACCCTTCCAAACAAGTTGTAATTGTTTTCCCTGAGTGACCCTTCCACGGCGAGGCGAGTTTTCTGCAGGCCAGCAATTTCAATGTTAAGACGATTGAGTTAGGCATAAATCACAACCATTTTTTTCACATCGTCAATATTCGTGAGGTCAGTGAAAAATCCTGGATACATGGTTCCAGGTTGCAAGCCGTAGCTTAAGGTTTCTATATTTATTTTTATTAGTGCATGGTGCGTTGGTTTTATAACCTGCGATTTAGGTTTTGTCATAACCCTAAGCACACATTGAAGCAGGCAGGCTGTGATGGATCAGCACCCAATTGGCCGGGGGCTGCCCAGCTTGAGGCAGGCGGTAGCTGATCAGTGATACCTGTAGGTGTCTCCTACCGTCAGAGGCAACTCGTTACGCCCCATGTCTATGCCAATTGGCTAGAATTTATAACCCCTAACTGCTACCTCTAGCTTTGATTCCGAGATCGGTTAAGACCAGGAATGGAGTTATACCCCTTCATAGCACAAAGCCTGGGCTAAAATATAGAGACCATGTGTTGCTCATGCAGCATGATCCCTCTCTCGGCCTGCCTAGTTCACTCCAGAGGAATGGTACCACCAATACATCTGGAACAAGACAAGCTGCAGAAGCTGCCGCATCAGCAAATCAATGCGCTAATTGTCCGCCTGTCGGAGCTTCTATCATGGATCAGCTGCCAACCAAGGACCGTTGGCAAAATGGGGGTGTCGGGTTTGGTGAGCGCCACTCAACATTCGGCGCTGAAAGAAAGCAGGTAGTACCGTAGTAATTGTAATACATTATAGGGGTATAACACATGATGTTAATGGTAATACTTTAACAAGCAAATTCAGACTATCAGTAAATGTAATACATGATAGGAATGGCAATACATCAACGGGCCACATCCGACTATCTGTAAATATAATACATGATAGGAAATGCAATACTTTAACAGAAATCAAAGATGTACTGTAATGTTGGAAGCAGTAGTGTGGATAAATGTAAGTACACAATACGATAAAGAATCCAGATACTACACAGGAAAGCGGAGAGAAAGAACCAAAATCTTTATTAAATGAAGTACGATCAGCAATACAAAGTCGATGGGAAGGTCGGTCATCAGTCTATGACGATATACCAACAGAACTAATCCAGACAAGGGGAGACATTTCTAGTATCATTTTAAGGCTGAATCAGTTTCGGATTCCAGGTCAATTATTTAAATCCGCCTGGGTGTGACTTCGAAGTCATGACCACCTTTATGATAAGCAAGCCTGCTATCCACTCCACCCCACATCTCTCATATGTGTGGTTTGTTAAAGAAAACAAACCAAACAATAAAAAATGTAGTCCACCATTGATCTGATTCTCTTGCATTTTGTGATGTGCCTAATTTTTCATCTCCGTGACTCGAACATCTGCTATAATTTTGTGTTCGCGGGCTTTTCAAATAACTACTGTCTTCATGTTTTAAGCATTAAAATAGTATTTTAAGTGACATAATTGATTCAATCACTGTGTTGTTTCTATGCGTGAAGACAAAATTATTAACATTACAATGTGGATTTCAGGAAAAGGGTGGTAGGAAACACATTTAGCTAATTATGTGTTTGAATCCCCAAACATAGATAAACATTGATGAATCTATTGTTCGTTTGTCCTTGAAAGGGGGAAAAAAACACCACCGCAGTGAATGCTGTGTGCTATTTACAGCCGCTGTAATTTTGCGATAACAACTAGTTATGAATTTGAAGTATGATATATTCTAGGTCGACACGGGGCAAAATTGATACCAAGACATGATTTGGGAAGTAAAGAAGGCCGATGTAATATTTATCACAGCATCCAGCGAGTTCAGATTGATCTACAACTACATGGAGCTAGCTTCACAAATGCTATATCCAATACGTATCAAGGTGTGGAGAAGAGAGCAATTTCTAACCTATGAGTTAGTATGGATTACAGCATCGTATCTCAAGCTAGTGAGGGAAAGGGGAGGTGCGAAGTTGTAGCTGCTATGGATTATTATTTAGTGTAGGGTAATTTACCTTAACCTGTGTTTGATAAAAAGAACTTGGAAAAGGGTAAAAAAGAAAGACAGTCGTGATAGTAAACCTACAGTCACAGGTTCAAGAGATCGATGGAAAGGCATTGTTCCAAATACATCCGGTGGGTGAGACAAGAAAACCAAGAACGATCGAATATCAGAGAAATATTGTCTAAGAAAGAACATAACATAGATAGCGACTTAACCTCTAGAATGGACATAGGAATCATGAAAATGAAAAAATACCACATTACATAATAGGCAAATGAGAACTATTAAAAACGGAAATGAAATCAGCAACCCCCAAATAAACGTTCACCAGACTGAACGAACAAGTGTGCTTCGACAATTTCATCACGTTAAGTACAGAAGCCTTAAACAAGTGGTTTTCTCAACCGGTGGAGAATTCCTCCCCCCTCCCCAGGGAGTTTTAGGGGAATTTTAGGTTTTCCGGTGGGGGGGGGGGGGGGGGGGGGGGGGGGGGGAGGAGGAATTAAGATTATTTCAAGATCATGTTAATATAAGAACCGACTACTTGATATTGTTTTTTCCTCCATACTTTACGGTTCTGTACTTCTCACCTTTCTGAAATTTGTTTTATAACATAAGTAAACCCGCAAATCACGTGTTATATAGACGTCTAGGCTTGTTCTAGTATGTGTTTATTAAATTTAGCTTCCATGTTTACTGTATACTGTGTAGGAGTGGGCGGGTGGGGGAATGTATAAGGATTGTAGATTACGACCAAAAAAAAAGGAGGGGGGGAGGTGACATTCTGAACATATGGTGAAGGATTGCTATGGGCCAAACAAGGTTGAGAACCACTACCGTAAACAATATATTGCACGATTTCTTGAGTGGCATAGATCGCGACATCTCGTCAGATGCAGTACTGCAGAGTTATAAATCATATGAAGTGAATGAACGTATAGTTCTTTGGCTGAAATACTAATTACGCCGTATTCTATCAATATCAATCACCATGCAGTAGTAATTCAACAAATAATGTGAAGGAACAACATTATGTGTGAAAGAACGACATGATATGAAGGAACGACGTGATGTGAAAGAACGACATGATAGTGAATGAACGACATGATGTGAAGGGACGACATGATGCTGAAGGGACGACATGTGATGTCAAGGGAACGACATGATAGTGAAGGGACGACATGATGGAAGGAACGACATGATGTGAATGAACGATATGATGTGGAATGAACGAAATCCGCATGAGAGTTGAAGGAACGGACATGAGTTAATGAACGATATGATGTTAAGGAACGAGCAATGGGATGTGAATGAAACGAGTGAATGAACGACATGATGTCAGAGAAACACATAATGTAAGGAATTACATGGTTTGTAGGAACACATGATGTGAATGAACGACATGATGTGAAGGAAAGACAAGATGTGAAGAAACGACATAATGTGAAGGATCGACATGATGTGAAGGGGCGACATGATATGAAGGACGACATGATGTAAGTGGCGACATGTCACAGAAAAACATGCTGTGAAGCAACTGCATGAGGCATGCCAAGAAAACTTCAAGCACCATTTTACAGGCCTTACAGCGGACTCTAATGGGCATACTGTGCTAGAGCTATCTTAAAATACATCAACCGACACTCGGTGAATAATGTGATCAGTGTCACGCATGTCGCCTTTAACACTAGAGAGTCTTCCTGGTACCCGTTCTAGGCTACGTCGGCCTGGGAGACCGTGCGAGGAATGACAGAGTCGACACTAGATGGGTGGGTTTTTCAACAGAGTCGACATTTGATGGTGGTGTTTTCAACAAAGTCGACACTAGATGGGTGTGTTTTCAAAGAGTCGACACTGATGTTTTGTTGTCAAAATAATTGTGTTTACTTTCCCCAATTTGTGCCCCAATGCAATTTGGCCAATTAAATAAATCAACCAAAGGACACCATGTGTGATCACGGTGACAGGTTTGCCCAAAGGTTTTACCAGTGAAAGTTCACGTGACATGTTTATGCACAGTTTTACCCCTGAAGGTTTGCAACAGGTTTTACCCCTAAATGTTTAATGACATGTTTAACGACATGTTTAAGACATGTTTTAAGACATGTCACCCCTAAAAATTTTTATGTTTTCCCCTCGGATCCCATGTTTTTTTGTAAAAAAGTCGGGCACTTTTTAAGTTTTGAGGCCTATATTTGTGTCCTATTTTTTTTACATTCGGCACCATGAACATATTATCAAGTTTTACCCTCGTGTATTTTAGGGCATTTCGGAAATTTTTACATATGCTCCGGCAATCAAAACCATTCGAAAAGGTGGGTTAGGGAAACAAGCTTATGAATCCCCAAACATATAATTGATTCGTTTGTCTTGAAAGGGGGAAAAAAACACCACCGCAGTGAATGCTGTGTGCTATTTACAGCCGCTGTAATTTTGCGATAACAACTAGTTATGAATTTGAAGTATGATATATTCTAGGTCGACACGGGGCAAAATTGATACCAAGACATGATTTGGGAAGTAAAGAAGGCCGATGTAATATTTATCACAGCATCCAGCGAGTTCAGATTGATCTACAACTACATGGAGCTAGCTTCACAAATGCTATATCCAATACGTATCAAGGTGTGGAGAAGAGAGCAATTTCTAACCTATGAGTTAGTATGGATTACGCATCGTATCTCAAGCTAGTGAGGGAAAGGGGAGGTGCGAAGTTGTAGCTGCTATGGATTATTATTTAGTGTAGGGTAATTTACCTTAACCTGTGTTTGATAAAAAGAACTTGGAAAAGGGTAAAAAAGAAAGACAGTCGTGATAGTAAACCTACAGTCACAGTGTTCAAGAGATCGATGGAAAGGCATTGTTCCAAATACATCCGGTGGGTGAGACAAGAAAACCAAGAACGATCGAATATCAGAGAAATATTGTCTAAGAAAGAACATAACATAGATAGCGACTTAACCTCTAGAATGGACATAGGAATCATGAAAATGAAAAAATACCACATTACATAATAGGCAAATGAGAACTATTGAAAATCGGAAATGAAATCAGCAACCCCCAAATAAACGTTCACCAGACTGAACGAACAAGTGTGCTTCGACAATTTCATCACGTTAAGTACAGAAGCCTTAAACAAGTGGTTCTCAACCGGTGGAGAATTCCTCCCCCCTCCCCAGGGAGTTTTTAGGGGAATTTTAGGTTTTCCGGGGGGGGGGGGGGGGGGGGGGGGGGGAAGAGGAATTAAGATTATTTCAAGATCATGTTAATATAAGAACCGACTACTTGATATCTGTTTTTTTCCTCCATACTTTACGGTTCTGTACTTCTCACCCTTCTGAAATTTGTTTATAACATAAGTAAACCCGCAAATCACGTGTTATATAGACGTCTATGGCTTGTTCTAGTATGTGTTATTAAATTAGCTTCCATGTTTATGTATACTGTGTAGGAGTGGGCGGGTGGGGGAATGTATAAGGATTGTATAGGATACGACCAAAAAAAAGGGGGGGGGGTGACATTCTGAACATATGGTGGAGTGTATGGGCCAAACAAGGTTGAGAACCACTACCGTAAACAATATATTGCACGATTTCTTGAGTGGCATAGATCGCGACATCTCGTCAGATGCATACTGCAGAGTTATAAATCATATGAAGTGAATGAACGTATAGTTCTTTGGCTGAAATACTAATTACGCCGTATTCTATCAATATCAATCACCATGCAGTAGTAATTCATCAAAATAATGTGAAGGAACAACATTATGTGAAAGAACGACATGATATGAAGGAACGACGTGATGTGAAAGAACGACATGATGTGAATGAACGACATGATGTGAAGGGACGACATGATGTGAAGGAACAACGTGATGTCAAGGAACGACATGATATGAAGGAACGACATGATGCGAAGGAACGACATGATGTGAATGAACGATATGATGTGAATGAACGACATGATGTGAAGGAACGACATGATGTTAAGGAACGATATGATGTTAAGGAACGACATGATGTGAATGAACGAGTGAATGAACGACATGATGTCAGAGAAACACATAATGTTAAGGAATTACATGGTTTGTAGGAACCACATAATGTGAATGAACGACATGATGTGAAGGAACGACAAGATGTGAAGAAACGACATAATGTGAAGGATCGACATGATGTGAAGGGGCGACATGATATGAAGGAACGACATGATGTAAAGTGGCGACATGTCACAGAAAAACATGCTGTGAAGCAACTGCATGAGGCATGCCAAGAAAACCTCAAGCACCATTTTACAGGCCTTACAGCGGACTCAATGGGCATACTGTGCTAGAGCTATCTTAAAATACATCAACCGACACTCGGTGAATAATGTGATCAGTGTACGCATGTCGCCTTTAACAATAGAGACACTTCCTGGTACCCGTTCTAGGCTACGTCGGCCTGGGAGACCGTGCGAGGAATTCGACAGAGTCGACACTAGATGGGTGGCGTTGTCAACAGAGTCGACATTAGATCGGTGGTGTTGTCAACAAAGTCGACACTAGATGGGTGCTGTTGTCAACAGAGTCGACACTCGATAGATTTTGTTGTCAACATAATTCCCGTCACGTTTACTTCCCAGCAATTTCGTGGCACCCATTGCAATTTGGCCAATTAAATAAATCACAGCCTTGAAGAGGACACCATCGTGTGATCACCTGCGTGACAGGTTCTACCGCCAACTGGTTCTACCAGTGACATGTTCTATCGCTGACATGTTCTATCGCTGACATGTTCTACCACTGACAGGTTCTAGCACTGACAGGTTCTACCACTAACATGTTCTACCACTGACATGTTCTACCACTGACATGTTCTACCACTGACATGTTCTACTACTGACATGTTCTACCACTGACAATTTCTACTACTGTTCCACCTCGGCATCCCACTGTTTGATATATGTAAACAAGTAACGGACACTTTTACAGTCTTTGAGGCCTATATTGTGCTAGTCCTATATTGTTTTTGACCATTCGGCACACGATAGAACATATTATCAAGTTCCTACCTCTCGCCTGTACTTTCAGGGCATTATCTGGTAAATATTTTACATATGAACTCCGGTCAATCAAAACCTACTTCGATGGGGATTTGAACCCATCACCACCTTGCCTGGAGGCAGGCCTGCTAGTCTTTGCGATACCTCAGCTTGCCATCGTTGCACATGGCAACAGTTAAATACTCCCAGAAATGTGTAAATGGGCTTTAGACAGGGGAATTTATTTATGACGTTGCTCTATTAAAACTATAGTGGATTGTTCCCCTTAGAATGTCAAATTGTAAATATTAGTATTGGGGCAAATTATGTCCGCAGAGACTTTTCGTTAAAATGTTTATTTAAAGGTAGGGTTACACATGTATTCTTGTGTCGAATACAGTAATAATGTTAATTTAAACGCTAAAACAGAGGTTATGTGAACACAAAAATTCATATTTAAACAAAGTGTACATAATGTTTAGTTCCGTGAGTGCACAAGTACAACATACGTTAAACGATAAATATTAGCATTCGGGGAAACTTGTTTCTTCGTAGCGTATTGGTTAATGTGTTATGTTTTTGGGTGTGGATTTGGTTATATATGTGTATGTAGTCTATCGTAATAGTGTGAATCTAAACGCTAAGACAAAGATTGTGTGAACACTAAAATCCATTTTTACAGCGACATATGATCAATACTGGGATGCGTGAGTGATAAAGTACAATACATGTGAAATGTAATGTAGAATGGTAAGATAAAAAGTTTAAGAACCAGGTTAAAAACTGCACGACCACTAATATAGAAACTACGTGAACAATCAAATGAAGATGAATTGAAGAACACAATACAGTTCTTTTAAAGAGTTGCTAACAAGAGTAAAAGATAGTTGCGGTAATGCTAAAACATAATACTCCTGACAGTTAAGAGAGATATTGTTCCGCTTTTCAGATAGAAGCTATATGAATATTAAGATACTATTTGCGTCAACAGTAATACAGAAACTTTGCGAGCGTTCATAAAAATTACGTGTGACATTTCAAGTAGAATTTGTGTAAGCGTTAGGATTTAATCTATGTGAATGTGAGGATAGAATAGTATCTATGTAAAAGATAGACGAAAATGTGTGTGTGTACATATAGATCGGAACAATGTCTATAATTGGTAAAGAAAGAATCTGTGTGAACTTTAAAACAGAACCTTGTTTAAAAGCTAAACGTGAATGTGTATGAATGTTAATATTACACCCATGCAAACGCTACGAGAGAATATACACTAACGTTACAATAGAATCTATAGATAAACTAATGAGAGTCGGCGTGAACGTATAAGTATGTCATTTGCACGTTTCAGATATGCATCTGAACAAAGAATACATGCCATCGATAAAGTGGAACCTATGTAAGAGATAATATGCGTGAACGCTACAATAGAATCTATACTGATGTTAATGAGAATCGGTGTAAATTTATAAGTGTGTCATTCGCACGTCTCAGATATTTATCTTAACAAAGAATATATGCTATCGTTGAAGTGGAACCTATATAGAAGATAGAGATTATGTGTGCAACTGTGTGAAATCTAAACGAGAATACATGTGAATATTAAAATGAAACCTATGTAAAGAGAATCTGTGAGAATGTTAAAATAACATCTATATAGATGTCAATTGGGCCGAATGTTGGGCGGCGCTTCCAAACCCGACACCCCGGCTTCGGGCGGAAGAGCGCAACTGGGAGGGTACAAGCCTTATCCTGATGCGAGGAAATGCAATCTAAAGACAAAATGTCATGGCAGGGCAGATCAGGCCCTAAGCCTTGGTTGGCAGCTGGTCTAGGATCGAAGCTCCGACAGGCGGACAGTTATAGCATTGCTTTGCTGATCCGGCAGCTTCTGCAGCTTGTCTTGATCCAGATGTATTGGTGTTACCATTACCCTGGAGTGAACTAGGCAGGCCTAGAGAGGGATCATGCTGCATGACCAACATATGGTCTCTATATTTTAGCCCAGGCTTTGTGCCATGAAGAGGTATACCTCCATCCCTGGTCTTAACCAGTCTCGAAATCAAAGCGAGAGGTAGCAATTACGGGTTATAAATCCTTGTTAATTTGTGTAAACATTGGGCGCCACGGGTTTCCTCTGACGGTGGAAGACATCTACAGGTGTCACTGATCACGTTGGGCAGCCCCCGGCCAATTGGGTGCTGATCCGCCACAGACTTCCTGCTTCAATGGATGCTTGGGGCTAGAAAAAAATCTGAATCGCAGGCTGTTAAACCAATGCACCAGGTACTAATGAAAATAAAAATGGAAACCTCAAGCTACGGCTTGCAACCTGGTACATACGAACCATGTCCAGGATTTCCCACTGACCTGACGAATATTGACGATGTGAGAAAAACGGTTGTGATTGATGCTGAACTCAGTCGTCTTAACATTGATATTGCTGGCCTGCAGGAGACTCGCCTAGCTGAGGAAGGGTCACTCAGGGAAAGCAATTACACCTTTTCTTGGAAGGGGAGAAGGCAGTCAGAAAAAAGGCAACATGGTGTGTTCTTTGCAATGAAGAATTCGCTACTGGGAATGAATGAAATTCCAACTGGATGTAATGAAAGACTACTATCCCTGCGCTTGGCAACCTCTTGTAGTTTTGCCACCATTATCACTGCATATGCACCGACACTTGCTTCCTCCGATGATGTGAAGAATTCGTTCTATGAGGAGCTAGATTCTGTGATCAAGGCAGTTCCAAAATCTGATTACTACGGTCACTTTAATGCTCGTGTGGGCAAGGACTCGAGTTCATGGCCAGTGTGCCTTGGAAAATACAACATCAGTCACATGAATGAAAATGGGCAAAGGCTGTTGGAGCATTGCACCAGAAATGACCTATGTATTGCAAACTCCTTCTCTAAAACAAAATAGCTGCATAAGGTCACATGGAAACATCCAAGTTCCGGCCATTGGCATCAGCTGGACGTCATCATCACACGGAAACAACATCGGAACCAGACACCATTAACTCGAAGTTACCACAGTGCTGACTGTGATACAGATCATTCTTTGGTTGTTGCAAGGGTTAGACTGAGACCAAAGAGAATCTACGCAGCTAAACACAAATCTAGCCCCAGGTTTAATGTTATTAACACCTGCGATCCTGATAAGTGCTTTGATTTCCAACAGCACCTCGAAGACGTGTTCACTGATACATTAGAAAATTGTACAGTAAGTGAAAAGTGGGGTAAACTTAAGGAAACTATTTGTAAAACAGAGGTAGGTGTTTACAGCACGGTGGATCATAAGAGGCAGGAATGTTTTGCGGCAAACAGCCAGATACTGCAGCTCTTGATTGATAAAAAGAAGATAGCTCTCTTAAGAAACTATTAAAGAACAACGCGTAACACTCTCAGTGAGATGAAGCAAGCTAGGAAGGATGTGCAAAAGGCTGCCAGGCATTGTGCAAATGATTATTGGATCAAGTTATGTAAGTCCATTCAAAATGCAAGTGTTAAGGGAAACATCAGAAGCATGTATGAAGGTATAAAGAAAGCCTGTGGTCCAATGATGAAAAGAAGTGCACGACTGAAAACTTTGACTGGAGAAATCATCACTGATAAGAAACAGAAGATTGATAGATGGTTAGAGCACTATATGGAGCTTTACTCAAGTGAGACCAAATTAGCAGATGATGCCCTGAACGCCATAGAGGCCTTGCTAACTCTTGACCACGTGGACAAACTTCCCACCATAACAGAAGTTAAGCGTGCTATAAATGAACTTAGATCTGGCAAGGCTCCAGGAAAAGATGGGATTCCGATAGAGGTTATCAGGAGTGGGCAAGACACACTCACTCCACAGATCGTCCAGCTAATAGAGCTATGCTGGCGAGAAGGACAAGTCCCACAGGATGTCAAAGATTCAAACATTATAACGCTGTACAAGAACAAGGGCGATCGGAGCGAGTGTAACAACTATAGGGGTATCTAACTTTTTTGTATTGTTGGAATTTGCCAGAATTGTTCTGCGCAGACTTCAAGTCCTGGAGGATCAAGTCTACTCTGAATCATTGTGTGGCTTCCGACAGAACCGGTCTACCATTGATATGATATTTTCATTGCGAGAAATGCAAGAAAAATGTTGTGAACAGAATCAGCCATTGTTTGCCTTCATCGACCTCACAAAGGCATTTTATTTGGTCAGTCGTGAGGATCTGTTCAAGGCACCAAAGAAGATTGGCTGCCCACCAACTCTTCTGTCCATTGTGGAATCGATCCACACAGGCATGAAAGGTATAATCAAGTTTAATGGTGCAACTACAGAAGAGTTTGAAATCACGAGTGGAGTTAAACAAGGTTGTGTACTAGCTCCCACCCTCTTTGGGATATACTTTTCACTTCTACCGAAACATGCCTTTTGTGATCACGTTGGTGGTATATACATTTACTCACACTCAGATGGCGGCCTCTACAATGCTCAGAGATTGAAGGCCAAGACCAAAATTAGGACGGTACTGATCAGAGGGTTGCTTTTTGTAGATGATGCTGCAATTACGACCCACTCTGAGGAAGAATTACAACGTCTACTATCTGCATTCTCCAATTTTGGTTCTGAATTTGGTTTAACAATTAGCAAAAAGAAGACACAGATTATGTCACAAGGTGCACAGGGGGTACCATCAATCTTTATTGACGACGCCGAACTAGAGATAGTAGACCATTTACATATATAGGATAAGAGGTAAATTGCAAATTATCCCTAGATCAGGAAATCAACATCAGGATTGGTAATGCAGAAACAACATTGAACAGTTTAAGAAAAAGAGTCTGGGAAAACAGGAAGCTTACTGCCAAAACAAAAGTCCTTGTCTATCAAGCCTATGCCCTTAGTACTCTTCTTTATGGCAGTGAAGCCTGGTCAACTTACTCACACAATGAGAAACGATTAAACAGCTTTCATATGCGGTGTCTGCGAAGAATACTAGGTATTAAGTGGCAAGACAAAATCACCAATACTGAAGTATTGGAAAGATCAGGTTGTGTGACGGTTTATTCCATGCTCAGTCTTCGTAGACTTAGATGTATAAGACACGTTAGGAGGATGGATGATGGTAGAATACCAAAGGACATCTTATTTGGTGAATTACAGATGGGTAGGAGATCTCAGGGTCGGCCTCTACTACGATACAAAGATGTGTGTAAGCGAGACATGATTGATACAGGCATTGATAATGCACATTGGGAGCAAGTCGCCGCTGAACGTGTTGCATGGAGGGCAAACATCATAAATGGAATAAAGACCAAGGAGAAAATTATTGCAGTAATTCACAAACCGAGCATGTGAGAAGTAAGATGGTGCATGATGGTGAAAATGACCATATGTTCACATGCATCCACTGTGGACGAACATTTACAGCACGAATTAGCCTTATCAGTCATATTCGCTACCGCCATGGGTTGTAGTTATTAGGCCTTTATGAAGCACAATGTAACAAACTATCGTCTGTCAAGACGGCAAGGTGCCAATGAATGAAGATGCTAATGAGAATAGTTGTTTTTTTTTCCCTTTCCCATACGAGTTACAATTATCTTGCAAACAAAGCGTTGAGGATGGACAGGGTATTATACCCAGATGCAGGTGGCGATGTTTATATCTACTAAGTTTTTCTTGTACACAACTATAGCTTGAAGGTAATATCAGATGACTCATCCACGTGACGAAGACAGAGTGATTAAATTAGAGGTAAAATTACAGTTGCATAATATGTTGGAGGTTTGCATTGCGCCACTGTCTTACTACACTGTGTGTGAAATCAATCTCAGCTAAACATGCCTAAAGCAAAGCCTTCAACAAATAATAAGTTAAGAGAATGTGTCATCAGGAGAGCAACATTATATACATTATCGTGATATATTACGTTGCAAAGTGTGTGAAGTAAAAAATTTTGTTGAAAGCGGTTTCATGTGCAACAACACTACACAACCTGAAAAAAGGGCAGTTATGTTGCACATTCTGAATGTGAGAGCGGGAATTAGCTAGTGTTCTCGAAATCAACACTGTGCACGTCAAATCAACCATCAAAGTTTTCTAAGGACTTGTGTGCTCATGTTCATTACTGTAGTTTGTGTGAGAGAGTCAGTAAGTGTGAATGAGAGACAGAACGAGTGAGAGTGAATGAGTGAGCGGGAGAGTGAATGAGTGAGCGGGAGAGTGAATGAGTGAGCGGGAGAGTGAATGAGTGAGCAGGAGAGTGAATGAGTGAGCGTGAGAGTAAATGAGTGAGCGTGAGAGTGAATGAGCGGAAGAGTGAATGTGTGATCGTGAGAGTGAATGTGTGTGTGTGTGTGTGTGGTGTGTGTGTGAGAGAGAGAGAGAGAGAGAGAGAGAGAGAGAGAGAGAGAGAGAGAGGAGGCGAGAGAGAGAGAGAGAGAGAGAGAGGCATCACTATTTTTACGTCACATACATTTTATGTACACATTTTTCTCCATGTTTAACATTTTTATGAGACTGCTCATGACAAGTGTCAGTGTATGTGTGTGAGTAAAGTGTGGGAGTTTGTTCATACTAGTTTCAATACTAACGTGAGACATTTTGTATGTGTCTAGATGTGAGGAAGTGTGAGTGTATGTGGAGGATGTGTGTGAGTGTGGGGATATGTGTGGGTGGGGGTTGTGTGGGTGTGGGTATGCGTTTGGATGGGTTGGGGTGTGTGGTTTTTGGTGGGTAGTGGTATTTGTGGGTGTTGGTGGGATGTGTGGGGGTGAAAGTAGGGGTGTTGGAATGGGTGTGGGGGATGTGTGTATGGGTGGAGGATATGTGTATGGGACGAATGCGGGGATGTGTGTTTATGTGGGTGGAGATGTGTGGATTTTCAAAAACTTTAAAACCCGGCCTTTTTTTTAAACCCAAAGAAAACAAAGGGGGCAAAAATTTCGGGGGGGGGCGGGGGGTGTAAAGGGGGGAAAAAACTAATAGGGTAATTTCTAAAACTTTTTTGGGGGTAATTTTTTGGGGGGGGGAAAAAAAAAAAAAAAAAATTTTTTGCCGGGGGGGGGGGGGGGGGGGGGGGGGGGGGGGGGGGGGGGGGGGGGGGGGGGGGGGGGGAAAAAAAAAAAAAAAAAAAAAAAAAAAATTGTTTGGGGGGGGGGATTAAATTTTTTCCGGGGGGGAATGTTTTTTTTGTGGGTTGGAAAAAGGTTAATTTTTTGGGGAATTTTTTGGGAGGCGGGTTTTTGTGGGTGGGGATTGTTTTGGGGGTTATCAACCTAAAAGGATTTTTTTGGTTCGTCCGGTGTTGTTCGGGGAGGGAAGATTTGGGGGGAATTTGTTTGTGGTGGTAAAGGAAAAAAGGAAAATGTTTTGGGGGAGTTTGTGAGGGGTTTCAATTGTGCGTATTTGGGGGGGTATATTTTTTTTAAAAAATTGTTTGGTGGTTGGGGGAAAAATTTTTGTGGGGTTAATGTTGGGTTGGGGAAGGGGAAAATTGGGGTTTGGGGGGGTTTGGGTTTTTAGGGATGTGTTAGGTTGGGGGAAAAAAAGTTTATTGTTTTTTTTGGGGTTTTGGGGGAAGGGTTTTTAAAAAAGGGGTTATTGGTGAACCAGAAATTTTTTTGGGGTGGGGTGTTTTTTTGGAAAAGGGAAAATTTGTTTCCCCCTAGTAGGCCCTGGTTGGGTTTGGAAAAACAAATTTGCGTTTGGGTTTGGGGAAAAAGGTTTGGGTGTTGGGTTATAAGTTGGGGGTGGGGTATCTTTTTGGGGGGGAAGTGGTTTATTAAAGGGGGGGTTGGTTTAAAAAGGGTTTCTTTGGGTGTGGGGGAATATTGGTTTATCGGGTATATGGTTTTAAAAAGGGGGTTTTGGTTGGTGAGGGTTTTATGTGTTTGGGGGGGGTTGGGAAAAAGCCGTTGGGGGGTGTTTTGGATTGGTTGGGGGAAATTTTTTGGGGGGGGTTTAAAGGGGTTAGGGATTGTGGTTATAAGTTTAAAAGTTGGGTTGGGGTGTTGTTAGGGGTTTGGGGTTTAAGGGGTTTGGGAGAATTGTGTGTGGGGGGGGGGGGGAAAAATTTTAAAAGGTTGGGGGAAAATTTTGATTTTGGGGATGTGGATTGGATGTGCAGTGGGGGTTGGGGGGGAATTGTTGCATTGTGGGGAAATTTGCCGTTTAAGGGGAATTTTCCTGGGGAGGGGTTTGGTTTTGGGGTTTTGGGGGGAAGGGGAATTGTTTAAATTTTTTGGGAGGGCGGGGTGTGTGGGGGGTTGGGGAATGTTTTTTTTCATTTTTTTGGGGGGGGTTTAAATTTTGTCCCCGGGTTTGGGGGTTGGGGGGGGGGTTTTCCGGTTGGTGGGGTTTATTTATTTTTTTGTCCCTTGGTTGGGTTTGGGGAATAGGTGGGTGGTGAAAAATTGGTTTTTTGGCTTTTTTGGGGGGTTTTGGGCGTGTTTTTGGGGGGGGTATTATGGAAGGGGGGAAAAAAGGGCCCTTCAAACATTAATTGGGGTTGTTTATTTTTAAAAACCATTATTTAAATTGTTTAAAATTTTTCTTTAATTAAAAAATTTGTTAAAGCTTTTGAAACAAAACATTAAAATTGGAAGGGCCAATGTAAGAGGGGGTTGCGGGCCCAATTTGTGACCCAAAAAAAATTAAGTTTTTTGGATTTGTGCGTAAATGAGGCCTTTCGAAACCCTTGACATAAACTCACTAAATCCTACAAAAAACAAATGGAAATCGTAACTGATTAGAGAAATTAGACGTAGACAGCCAACATATCTTGGTCATATTATGAGAAGAAATAGTCGTTTAGTCGTTTAGCCGTTCGATCAACATCACGGCGCACGGTTTAACCCATAAGTGCTCCGTTTTCCTCCTAACTCAAACCTGAGTCTGGAGAAACTCAGCTCAATACACGAACTCCATTGCCACGGCGAGGATCCTGAAATACTTTGGGTAGATTTTTAACTCGAAATTTTGCCCGGGCAGCGCCGTTAGGCTACTCTTTTTTTTTATTTCCAACTGCCAAGGGATTTTTTACGTGCGCAACAATACACACGGGCGTCCGATCTTACTACCCAGAGACCAGGGGAAATTTTATTACTGGAAGTCCAGGTGGATTTTTTAAATAACTCCCGGTCCTCACCGGGGTCTGAACCCGGGACCTCCAGCACTCGAGGCGGACACCATACCTCGAGACCACTGAACCCCCATTTTTGTTGCACATTCTGAATGTGAGAGCGGGAATTAACTAGTGTTCTCGAAATCAACACGAGAAGATTATGAGATTATTATGAGAAGAAATATATTGGAGAACTTGGTGACAACTGGCAAGATTGAGTGGGACAGAACAAGAGGAAGATAGAAAAGTAAATACCTGGATGGCTTGACTACGTGGCATGGCAGAGACAAGAAACCGAGCTGATCCACGACTCTGGTGATCGAGTGAGAGGGTAAGACATGACCGCCCCTTCTTACCAGCATGGCACATGATGATGATGATATAAATTCTATAGCCAGCATTGAGGGGAGTTTTAATAGAATTATGCCAATCAGATGATCTCTAGTGAAACAGTGCAACGACAAAAAAAAAAGTGCGTGACTACTTGTTACTAGGACGTTTTTACTGATCAAGTTCCATGCCGAAAGACTTGGGCGGTCTGGGTTCACCGTCTCACACAGTCACCAGAGCCTTGTATCAAGTCTGTGTTATAGTCCAGACTATGCCAAACCATTAAGGTATTTATCCTTCTGTCTTCCTCTTACTCTCTTCCCATCAAGCTTGCCAGCTGTCATTAAATTGCCAAGTCCAATTCTCCTCATAACATGACCAAAAAGTCTTGACTGTCTACGTCTAATTTCTCCAATCAATCTTCGATTTTCAATTGTCTCTTAAAGTCTGTCTTATTTGATTTTCTGCCCATCCATGGTATTCTTTGCACTTTTCTAAAAATAACCACAGCCGAAGGATAGTATCTCCAAATATGGCCTCCCGTTTGGACAGAAGAACGATATATCACCATATTGGGGCATCGTGTCATTTGTTTCGTTTCGCGGTATATCCGCAATTGTAAAGCTCATTGAACGGAAATTTACATTATAATACTTGTTCATTTGATTGTGTACCATATTTGGTCCAAGTTTACTTGTATATTTGGCACTGAATCAGTTAAATAAGATAAGATAATGTATTTCCGACAACAAGACACTGCCTGCTACTCATGAAACCACGGAACTTGAACGCTCATAGCTAGCGTTGGTCATAGGATTTTAGGAGAAGACCCAAAATCTCAATGAAAGGTTTGGGATTCAGCATGACATCTGGGAGACTGCTGCCGAAGACATCTTTACGCAAGACAGCAGTCACTTGCGAAGCAACCAGGACTGCAAGAGCTGTGAAAAAAAAGGCTGGACAGAATAACCACTGCAGGAGATCCTCCCCCTGGATCGTCAAACATTCTTTGCCCATATTGTCAAAGAACATTTCGAGCCAAAAAAGGCCTTTCAGCCATTTTATAACTCATGGATCCATACTTTCAACCCCACTGGATAAAATTAAATTTGGTCTCATCATTTTTGGTGGACAAACAACAAGAAAAAACCCGGGAAAAAATTTTTTTGTTTGAAATTTTGGGAAAAGCTGACCACTAAACCCATAGCTGTCCCTTTCTCAGAGCTATGAGCCTTCTGTGACCAGTTTTGGCGAAGAAAAAACATGCTCTGCTTTTAAAAACAGGAGCATCTCTATAGATGGCAGAAGTACCCAAAAGATCTTTGGGTTGATGGATCCAAAAACTGGCACCTAACGTGCATTGCTTATGCCTTCAATGGAACATGCGGACATTCAGGGGTACTATCCTGCTGTGGACAAGCTAGTTTATAATGTAAAAAAAAAAAAAAACCCAAAAAAACAATATTCCCCCCGGGGCCTTACCACCAAAACCTCCCTCAAATTTTTAAGAAATTTCCCCAAAACTCCAAAATTTTTGGGCAGTTTCCCCAAAAGAACCCTCGTCACGGGTTAAGGGGAATTTTCTGGTTTTCGGAAATTAAAATTACTGCCACCCATTTCAAAACAAGAAATTAAAAAATGAGGTTTAACAGGAACCAAGGCTCCTTTTAAAAACATGTAAGGGGAAAGGGGTTAAATGAAATTTTTTGGAAATTTAAAACCCCTTTTTTAACCAGCTTTTCGCTTAAAAAAGGACATTCAATTAAAAACGATTGTTAAACTTTTCCCAAGGTTCCCCCGTTAAACCCATAAAGAAAAGGAGTTAAATGTTAAAATCTGTGGGGTTAAATAAAAAAAATATTTTTTTTCCTTAAGTTTTACCCGTTTTTTTAATGAAGGGGGCATTGGTTTCTGAAAAAAAGATTATAAAACCCTAATACCAAAACACCGTTCCCAAAGCCACTAAATTCAATAGCTTTTTTTAGGGGAAAATTTAAACCCCAGTCCCCCTTTAAAACCCATACACAAGAAATATTTTCTGTTTCCTCTTTAAATAATTAAACCGGTTCCAGGGCCATTTTTGCAGCTTTCTGCAACCCCGAATCCCTTCTAACTCGCGCAAAAGCAGGGGTTCCCCCCGGAAAGTATTTTAATAGGACCTTTGGGGGGAAATTGTGGCGTGTATATAACCAAAGCCAAAATCACAAAATTAAACTGTGTTACCCAATATTAAAAATAAAAAAAAAAAAAAAAAAAATATATATATATATATATATATATATCAAAACATGTGTATACATATCAATAGAAATATCGTAACATTTTAAAAATAAAAATACATATATCGAAACATGCGAGTACATATCAATAAAAATTCGTAAAATGTGTATACATATGTATACCATCTTACGCAGCCAAAATTTTTGTATGACTCAAAAAAAGAAAGGGGAAAAATTTTTTCTCCAGGAAAATTTTGGAAAATTGGGTGTCTTTTTAAAGATGAAAATTTTTTGGTAAAGTTTTTTTTCTGCTGTTTATTTTTTATGTGGGAAACCCGTTTGAATGTTCTTTTTTCTCCGGGGTTTTGCCGGAAAAAGTTAAAAAAAAGGGGTTTTAATCAAAACAGAAACCCCCCCTTTCCCGGGGATTTTATTATTTTTCAAAGAACCCGGGGCAAACCATTTTAAAAAATTGATCCGGCTAAACCATTGGAAATTAAAAAAAAGGGGGTTGTGGAGAAAGCGGAGAAAAACCCCTTCCGGGGGGTTTTTCCCCATTTGCTTCTTTATAATTACCATTATGTTGGTTTTTTTAAATCATTTTGTAAAAAGTAATCCTTTTTTTTTGGACGGGCCATGTAACCGGTTTTTAACTTTGGGGGTGACACCCCAAAAAAAGGTTTCCCGGAGAATTTGTGATTTGCAGTTTGTTTATATCATATATGGTTCCCCGGTTGTTTTACTTCCAAGGGAACCGGGGAGTAATTTTTAAATTTGGGGTTACCAGATGTAATTTTTTGTTAAAGGGTTTGGGTGGTTTATTTTTTTCCTTTTTTAAATTTTTGCGCGGGGGACTTAATTGAACGTTTGCGGGGCAAACTTTTAAATCTTTTTTAAAAGGCAATTTTTCCTTTTTCCCTTTATCCTTTTTCCCGGAAGCCCTTTGATTTAAATAAATTTTTTTTAAGGCTTTTTAAAATTTTCTAAAAAGCCAACTTTGAATATTTTTTATGTTAAAATTCGGCCCCTGCTTATTAAAAAATTTTTTAAAAATTTTTAAATTTTTTTAAATTTTTTTTTATAATTTAATAAGCAAGGGGGGCTTAACCCCTGTAAAAAGTTATTTCCCCAGGGGCAAAATTTTTTAATCCTTTTCCCCGTTCCTTATTTGCCCCCCCCCATTATTTTCCCCTTTTAAAAGTTTTTATAAACTCTTTTCTATAGTTATGTACCGGCATAGAGTTATAAAAAATAATGATAAAATCTTTAAGGCTTTTCAAAATTTTTCAAAAAAATAATCCCAAAATGCATAAAAATTGTAACTCATCTTTTTATGCTTAAGAAGTTACTGTAGTCATGCAGGGGGTTTTAGAAAGAGTTTTCTTTAAAAAATAATGGTGGTGTTTTAAAGGCCCATTCTTTTAATTATTTTTTTTGTTGTATGAATTTAATGAAAAGCTCCCCGGGCCAGGAGCGGGGAAAAGGCCACGCAGGGCAGAAAAAAGATAACAACCCCCCTTTTTGGGCTGCAGTTGTCTACGGGCTTTGCTTTAAAACCCCCTCCTCCTCCCCCTCCCCCTCCTCCTCCTACCCTTTTTCCTTTTCCCCTTCCCCCCTCCCCCCTTTTATCTCCTCCTCCCTCTTTCTCCCTCCCCCTTTTCCCTCCTCCCTCTTCCCCCCTCCCCTCCTCGCTCTCCTCCCTCCTCCTAATCATTTCCTTTTTCCTTCCTCCCCCCTTTCTCCTCCTCTCTCCCCCCACTCCCTCCTAAATCCCTTCTTCTAATTCGACGTCCTCCCCCTCATCCCTCCCTCCCCCCCCCTCTTCTCCTCCCTCTTCCTCCCTCCTCCTCCTACCCCTCCCCTCCTCCTCCCTCTCCCCTCCATCCTCCCATCCCTCCTTCCCGTCTCCTCCTCCCCCTCCTCCCCCTCCCTCCCCCCCCTCCTCCCCCCCCTCCTCCCCCTCCTCCTCTACCTCCTCCCTCCCCCTCCCTCCACACCCCTCCCCCTTCCTCCCCCTTCCTCCCTCCCCCCCTCCCCCCTCCTCCTCCTTCTCCCTCCCCCCTTCTCCCTCTTCCTCCTCCCTTTCCCCCCTTCCCTCCTTCTAATCACTCCTCTTCCTTCCTCCCCCCTTTCCCTTCCTCCTCTCTCCCCCCTACTCCCTCCTACTCCCTCCTCATCCCTCCCTCCCTCCACTTTCCCCCCCCTCACCCCCTCCCCTCCTACCCCCTTTCCCCCTCCTCCTCTCTCCCCCTCCCTCCTCCTCCCCCCTTTCCCCCCCCTCCTCCCTTCCTCCCCTCCTTCTCCTCCCTCTCCTTCTCCCCTTTTTCCCCCCTCCTCCCCTTCCTCCCTCCCCTCCCCTCCTCCCTCCCCTCCTCCCCCCCTCCTCCTCTCCCCCCCTCCTCCATCTCCCCTCCCCTCCTCCCTCCCTTCCTCCTCCCCCCCCCCTTTCCCCCCTTCCCCCTCCTCCCCTTCCCCCTCCTCCTCCCCCCCCCCTCCCTTTCCCCCTCCCTCCCCCCCCCCCCCTCCCCCCTTCCCCCTTTCCCCCCTCCTCCTCCCTCCCCCTTTCCTTTCCCCCTTTCCTCCCCCCTCCTCCCCCTTTCCCCTTTCCTCCTCCTTCCTCCTCCCACCCCTCCTCCCTTTCCCCCTACCCTCCCTCCCCCTTCCTCCCCCCTCCTCCTTTCCCTTTCCTCCCCCCTTTCCCAAATTCCTCCCTACTCCTCCCCCTTTCCTTCCCCCCTCCCCCCCTCCTCCTCCCTTCCCCCCTCCCTCCTCCCCTCCTCCTCCTTCTCCCTTCCCCTTTTCCTCCCTCCTCCCCTCCCCCCTTCCCAATCCCCCCCCCCTCCTCCCTCCTTTTCCTTTTTCTCTCATCCCCCCCTTTTTCCTCCTCCCTCCTTTTTTTTTCCCTTTTTTTCCCCCTTTTTTCTTTTCCCCCTTATTCCCCCCCACCCCCCTTCCTTCCCCCCGGCTTTTATTCCTCCTTTTTTTTTGCTGATGGGTGCGGGGGCCCCCGGGGGGCTCCAACCCAAGAAGGGGGAAATGAAAAGACTTTCAAGGGGCCTTTCTAATCTTTTTGAATTTGGTTTGTTTCCCCCCGGGGTTTTTCCCGGGGGCCCAAAAAAGAAAGACAGACGGGAAAGCGGACAGACAGACAGAAAGGGACACAGACGACAGACAGACAGCAAAACCAGACGACAGACAGACGCAGCGAAGGGACGGGAACTTATATGACTACTTATAAAATTTAAAATGAGATGCTCCCCCCCCAGGGCGGGGGAAAGCCGGGCCGGTCGGCTAGTATTGTAATACAAAATACGATTACTGTTTATTTACATTTTAAAATATAAAAAAATTTTTGGTGGAACTGCGGTAAAGCTATAAAAATGTAAATAATTTTTTAAAAAAACAAAAAGTAATGCAGCTTTTTTTTAAAATTTAAATTTTTAAACCAAAATTACATTTTTCTGTAAAGCTGCTTTAAATTTGTGTTTTTTAAAATTTGTAAATTCTAATTTAAAGGGGTAAAATAAAAGTAAAGGGCCTTTTTAATACTTCTGAAGTGTATTGGGCATTTTTGCTAGCTCCATATTTATTAAACCACTCCACACTCCGGGGGTGATGTTTCAATACCACCCCGGTGGATTTAACTTCCCATTACATCTCCATATGCCCTTTGTCGACCGGGAAATTCTTGCATCAACTGTTAAAAACTGTCATCTACTGCCAAATAGTACCTTACTGGTAGGACGCGGGGGGGGGGGGGGGGGGCTTTAGCCTGAAAAATTTTAAGGGGGCCTGGTATCCAGTCCCGGCGAACCGTGAATTTGGGGGTTTTTTTTTTCACTCGACAGAAAAAAAAAACCCACACTTTACTGAAGATTCAAACCCCATTTCACCCGAAAGAGAACGCAAAATTCTTGGCCACTCAGCCAACCGCTCCTCCTACATAAATTTTTTGAAATCCCCCTTCAATCCCAACTTAAAAAATTGACCACCAAAACCCCCCTTGGGGAAAATGTCCCACATTTGCTCTCTCATTTTTTTGCATATTACTGGTACGCAATGGGGTTTTCTTGCATTCTTCTGGCCTGAAACCAGTCAAGCCAGACGAACCAGGGGTTTTTCACTAACAACAACCCCAAAAGGGGAAACGGGTCCTTCAAAGGGGGCTGCAGCCAGACTAGCCAGGAAACTGCACCAACAAGAAAACCACAAGAGTCGGGGCAAAAAGGATCCGCCGAACTCCCCCCCATTGACGTCACAGACCAAAAACCAAAAATAATCGGTCCGAGATAACCACAAACAAAAATTAGGGTAAAGGAACCCAAAAAAACCACGGACCCTTCAAAAATAACTACCCTGGGGAAGAAAGGTTGAACGAGGCCAAATTTTGGGAAATTTTTTGTTTTAAAAATTTGGGAAATTTGGGAAAGGGAATTTCTTGCATTTTTTATATTAACAAATATACCTGTAGGATTCGGGGAGGCGTAATATTTAGTGCACTGTCTGACATACGGGTCACGAGGTTGATTTTTTTCAGCTATTCAGAGGAGGGACTAAGCTCTTAACCTGCAAAGTGGCGAAGGGTTTACGAGTGCTTTCTTTCCCCCTGATCCTGCTTTAAAAACACGGGTTTTCAGGAGATTTGGCAGCAGACCACATTGCGTTGATTTTTTTAACGAAAGGTAGGGTCCCGGTCGCTCAAAAGCAATACCCAACTACTAAACGAAAACTTGCCCAAAGATCACAACAGCAAAAAATCCCGGTGTTGACTGCGACGTACGAAAAGGATATGAAAACTAATGTTTTAACAAAGCTCTTAGCCTCATGTCGCATGCCGTTTTTTGGGTCTAGTGTCTGAAATCGTTTCTTTATTTGATTTTTGGGTATGACAGTAACTGCTTTGGAAATTACATGTATGTGTAACATTTTGTATCATCATATTGTAACGTGCGTGGTCTTACGCTTTGGTTGTGCGAGTTAAAAATCTAATAGAACAATCGGGGTTTTGGGGGGGCCCCAGGAAAGAGATAGAGCGGGTGTAGGGCCCAGAAAGGTTGAGAAAGGAACCCCAAGACAATGGTTGGGCCTAAAACACAATGGATTGTTATATCACGGAGATGTCAGTCTGAGTCACCGGGGGGCAGAAAGAACGTGCTAAAGAGAAGATTGAATAAAGGGAAACCCAGAATGGTATTTCCCGGGGGAAATAGGTGATTGGGAGCAGGGGTTAAATGGTGTCTTTTGGGGAGGTCCCGGAAAGAGTGAATAAAGAGAAAAGTCGGGGGGGGGGGGGGGGGAAAATTGTGGAAAAAAAAAGAGATAGAGAAAGGAATTAGACAGAGGAAAGAGAGCCACAGACAGATGAATGGGTTAGAACAAAGAAGAGAGAAAGAATAGACAGCCTCGCGCGAGAGAAGAGAGAGGAGAGAGAGAGAGAGAGAGAGAGGAGAGAGAGAGAGAGAGAGAGAGAGAGAGGGGAGAGAGAGAGGAGAGACATGAGATAGCTTGGAGAGAGATAAAACACTCCCGTATTGAAGCCATAAAAGACCTGGGTTTGGAAAAGTTCCGTGTCAATACACTCTGGAATTATTTTTCTAGATTTTTCTCGTGATCGAATTAGTTTGCCAGAAAAAAATTATCCACATATTTATTTATTTTAAATTCACATATTAAGCAAATTTTCTTCTGGAAATGTAGATATTAAGTCGCTATACTGCTTTATTGAATCGAAAAATTTTTAAACCTATCATACAGACGACTAATCTAAATAAAATAAATATTCCCCTTTTTACAACGGAGACTCTATCGCCAAACCCCCGTGATTAGCATTTGTTGTCATGCCCAGCAACAACCATGTCGTCTAAACAACGTTATCATGGCATGGCAATGGCCCACCAGTCGACACAAAGGGAAACCATCTCAGTCCGGTTTGTTTTCAGTGATAGCATGGGATGATACCACAATGGATCATCAAAATATTCACCGTGTGCGTGTTGTCTGTATTTCTTCAACTGCTCTTTTTTTCAAACACATATTTGAGTTTTCGTTATTAAATATGACTGTTTTCTCTGTCTCTGTGTCGGTCTGTCTTTTTATTCTGCTAATCAGTCTTGGTTAAAGTTACAATAACATTTTTCAGGACATGCATCTTTCCCGTGTAAACATATGGATGCAGTCATGGACAGTTTTACAATCGCTAAAGATGACAAATTTTGGGGTTTTGAGGTCAGATGCTATAGGCAAGTTTTTAGAATACCGTGGACCAAGAAAAGAAAAAATGCTGACGTTCTACAAGACTTGGACATCGAAGAATTCTGGCTTATAACAGTATCAGGTGTCGGAAACTGAAATACCTTGGGAAAAATTAAATGTCACAGGAACTTGGGAAAAACAGTGACGAGAGCCATGGGGACCTGGTAAAAGAGGGAGTGGTCTGCCAGCATGAAATGGATACAAGACTTTTCAGACATCTTGGGCACGAGGGTGCAGGAGGCAGGAGAAAAAGACCAGATATCGAATCTTTTAAACCCCCGATGATGAGAGCGACTTTCTGCAAGAGATCTGCTACGTATGCTGAATGCATCTTATCATGAGGCCATACTTTTAAAGATGATGAATCTAAATACTAAATACGTCTAGCAGCAATCTTTAATAAGGATATCTGAACAAGGAAAACTAAATACGTCTAGCCTAGCAGCAATCTACTTTAACGACGATAAAATATCTCTAACAAGGAAGTGATACACATCACACATTAGTCCGGTGATCGGGTTTCTCAGCCAACAAGAGCGACTAGGAAAAGGCCCGATGCCACACCTCCTGTGTTACAAATAAAACCCTGCTCTTCAGACTGCACTTAGGACACTGTCGCCTGTCGCATACTAGTATCACATTAAATTGTCACATGCACACGACTGCACGTGCGAGGCAGGCGCTAATACTCCAAAGCAATTTGTTTTTACATCTGTCCCTTCCAACAAGACCCTGACGCGAGATCTCGCAGCCCCAGCAGCGGGGGAAGGTACACTTTGGGTACCAAACACCATCACCAAGCCATAGCAAATTCGATCAACTGAAAACTCTGGAAGTCTGTGGCAAGAAATCATACAATGACTAACAACAAGCAAAGAGCAGAACTGGGGATCTCTGTGCCTACCTATCAATGTGTTTATGTCTAATTTGTCTTGTTGTTGGTTTTTGTTTTTTTACATTGTCCAAATATAAAACAAAAGTTCGCCGTAAAAACATTGGTAGGTAGTCACGGGGACCATTATTCCTCTCCTTTTCTTTTTACTCGGCAATTTATGCAATGGCAAAATACTTAATGTAAGATTGCCTACACAATCAACTTGTGGTGGATCACAAATTCCTACAAAACATGTATATTTTATTCAAAAATTCAATTGTCCACCTTTTAAACGAGTGTCCCGAAGCAGGGATCTGTTGTGGGTCTGTCAAATGTTAAGAGCATCACTTAAATAAAAAAAAAAACAGAAGTTAAAGGGGGATACCCACCCCTTTGCTCATACATATATTTCTTCTTGTCTCCGAATCAGTGCCAGTTCCTTTGAAACAATATCCAAAAAAGACACTTAGCAACCACGCTTGATCAAATTTAAAATTTTAAATGGCCACACTTATAGAAAAATTTTTTTCCAAGCCGGGAAACATCACTTCCAGCCATCGATTGTCCGTCTTCTACCCACAGTTTGCGCGTACATCGTTAACATCAACAGCCTTCAGTTTATAATTCATCCGACTAGCTTTTTCCCAAAAAGTCTCAGTGCGTATGGACTTATCCCACAAGACTTTCCCCGTGCAGATTCCCCCCGGGTCTGCAAATCGATATAACTTCCCCTCAGCATTCATTTTATCGGAAAGGCAAATCTGTAAAAGTCGAGTACATACGCAAAAAGCTTTAACACAATGTAACGCGATGTTGATAATCAGTTGTGAAACCACATAAAGTGCAATGAAATAAGAACATGGTAACAAGATTAAACTACGTAATGTAACATAATGTAACATTCGATACTAATGTAAATTGAATGTATTTTTTTGTACTTTGGGTTTTGGGTGCAGGAAAATCAATATTGTTTGAAACAAATTTTATACTTCCTAAAACCCAAATGCTAATATGGGTGTAAAATATAAGTATAATTAGATCTTCTGTCTGTCTGTCTGTCTGTCTGTCTGTCTGTCTGTCTGTCTGTCTGTCTGTCTGTCTGTCCCGTCTGTCTGTCCGTCCGTCCGTCCGTCCCTCCCGTCCGTCCGTCCTCTGTCCGTCTGTCTGTCTGTCTGTCTTTTCTGTCTGTCTGTCTGTCTGTCTGTCTTCTGTCTAATTAGTTCGCCACAAACTAATAGTGACAGTCAGTCAGGGATTTCGTCCAAAATATTCTTGTCATACGGCTCTAACAACATACAGAAAACTGGCATCAAAAATTAACAATACTGTATGTGGAGCGGTGTTTATAGACTTTAGAAAAGCATTCGATATGACAGACCTAATATTCTAATTAAAAAACTATAAAAAATGAAAATAAGCTTTTAAAATAATGACATTAATAAAATCATTTTGATTAGAAAACAAGTATATCACACAATAAATCTTTATATCAAGCGATTACCATTAATATTGGAGTACCTCAGGGGTCATTCTTGGCCCTCTGTTATTTGCCATTTATATAAATGATCTTACCTTTTATCTGTCGTCGTCCTGCGATCTATTTGCAGATGACTGCACAGTATATACAGCTGTAAAGTGCTAGAATTAAAAAATAGTGTAGTTAAATGGTGTCATGCAAACCGCATGCAAATTTAAAATTTCTAAAACAAAAACTATGTTAATATGAACCAGGCAAAAACTTCACACGCTAAACTCGCAGAGAAAATTTTACAGCTGCACATTGGTAGCATGCCTATAGAAAGTTTTTAAACCCAAACACAAGGCACTGGGTCTTATCATAGATGAAAATTTTAAACCCTTTTAAATCACATGTTCATGCTCTAGTTAAACAAATAGCCAAAAAAGTATACCCTTGCCAAAATTAAAAAATTTTCCCTTTACGAAAAAACAAGAAAGATATTCTATACTTCCCATATACAAACACATATTGATTATTGCTCCACAATCTGGGATGGATGCTCCAAATCAATAACAAAACGCCTATATTCACTCCAGAAAAAGGGGAGTGCGTTTAAATTTAAAGGTGAAAAGCTTACCGACAATTCTAACCTACATAAACTCTTCGGTTACTGCCACTCCACAAACGACTAATTTTTAATAAGGCCAAACTAATTCACAAAATCCTATTTTAAAATGCTTCAAGCTACCTTTTGGGCCCCTTGTTTAAATATAAAGCAAGACATGCGAACGACTAAATATACTTCATGTCCCTAAACCTAGGATAGACTTTTATAAAACAAGCATAACATACTCTGCCGTTCAGTTGTGGAACAATCTTTTCCCCAAGAAATCAAAGACCCACCAATTTATACATACAAACGCAACCTGTTTGAACACTACCTCATTACAGGCTACATTCCCCCCTAAACAAAAAACCCAAAAAAAGACAATAATAATGGTAAAATATTTTAAACGACAACTAGCCGGAAAAAATTTTCCCCTATTTATGACACGTTACACCTTCCTTAGGTTTTTTTAATGCCCGTGTTAAACATTGCCTCAGTGAGTCATTTTTTATTGATTATTTTTCAAGCGTTATAATGCTATTGTTCTTTTTTTGTCAAAAATTTGCTTCATTAGTGATGTTTTAATGAACAAATGTATGGGGGAAATAGAGAAGAGGGGCAGAATGTCAGACCGGCCCCGCGTGCCTAATTCTTAACCCTTTGAAAATAACGATTTTTATTCATTTGTTCGTTCGTTCGTTCGTTCGTTTTTTTTTTTTTTTTATCTATCTATCTATCTATCTATCTATCTATCCTGTCTGTCCGTCCGTCCGCCCGTCCGTCCGTCCGTCCTCCCTTTCCCTACGTCCTCCGTCCGCTTCGCCGCCGGCCTGGGTGGGTGGGTGGCCCCCGGGGGGGCCGCAGTCCAAACTGTTCTAAATGTTTTCAATTTTTTTCTTTTACAGGACATCGCTGTCAACATCGGGATCTTTCAGCTGATTGTTGATTTCTTGGCAAAATTACTCAGTAGTTTAACATTGCTTTCTGAGCGGCAGGCTCGCATACCCCTAAGTTTTCCGACGCGATTCGAGCCACTGCTGATTCTCACAGTCGTCACGTCACTTACGAGAGTATACGAGATTACGGAGAAAGTCGCTAACCTCAGGGCCAGGAAGCCGGGGCCCAAACTGTTCTAGTTTTTATAAATAATTTAGCCCTTGCCACTGCTTTTTGCTTTCGATACTTCAGCTCCACCCACCGCAGAGTGATATTATTATATTATTTTAAAATGTCATTTTTTCAGATATATCACACGCTAAAACAAATCCAAAAAACATTTAAGAGTGTCATAACAAGTTAACGCACATGCATATCTTTCTGATGTTGTTGTACAGAAGGTATCCTATAGAACACTGTGACCAGGTTGTACTTTTAATTTTTTTTCTTCTTCTTCTTCTTCTTCTTCTTCTTCTTCTTTCTTCTTCTTCTTCTTCTTCTTTTTTCTTCTTTTCTTTTTTTTTCTTCTTCTTCTTCCCTTTTTCTTCTTCTTCTTCTTCTTCTTTCTTCCCGCAGCATTCCGAGCCATTGATCTTCTTTGCTGCAGATACAAACCGTCTCCATTCGTCTCTCTGGTTGACCTTCTCTTGCCAGTCGCTGATTCCAAATTCTTGTAGTTTTTGTATGTATATTATCTCTCCACCGTTTTTCTTTGGGCTACCTCGGGGTCCCACGGTTTATTTATTTCCTGAGTGTAAGCGAGTTTTGTTTCCCTATTATCTATCATTCTTTCTATATGCCCCAGCCATTGCAGTCTATTAGCCTTCATGATACCAGTGATTAGCGGGAGGGCTTTTCGAAAAGCGGTTTGTTGCCCCTATACCCGGGTTCGAAACCAGGCGGGGCTAGTGTTTTTTTGAAAAAAAGGGATAAGAGCCGGTCGTTCAGAAAGAAAAGGCAAACTACTGAACGTAAAATTTGCCCAGGAATCACGAACAGCGAAAATGCTGGGGGTTTACTGCTACGTCCTGTAAGGACATGCAACTTAATTTTTTTTTTTTTAAACAGATCATAAATGTCTTTGTTACTTCTTCTTTTCCCTTCTCCACTTTGTGTATCCCTAAGGGCCCAAAGATGCGTCTTACGACTTGTTTTTCAAAGGTTTGTAGCAAGGCTTTTCTCCTTTCGTTGTACTCCAGGTTTCAGAGCCATACAGCACAACTGGTCCCGATCAGTGTTTTGTATTTGTGATCTTGGTGTTACGAGATAGCGCATTTGATTTTTAAACAGATGTTGCAATACTTTTAATCCACTTTATAAATTGTTAAAGCAGAAAAGACGAAGCTGTGTCCTATGTTTAACTAGCATTTATATTCTGGTGTACATGTTAATCCAACTCTCCGGGGTAGGGGTAGAACCCCTTACCACGGCATCAACACATTGGCCTTGACTTTGGGGCGTAAATTACCAGTACCTCTGAAGACGGAGTGGGTTCTTCTGATGGCGAGGGACACTGGTAATAGGGAAAACTCTTCAAAACGCAAAAACCAGTCCAGGTTAAATAGAAGTAGTGTGTATGGGCTGCGCTTGAGTTTAAAAAAAAAAAAAACCCTTTTTATTAGATGAATGGTGTGTGACCTGTCCGTGCTATTCGAGATTATATATTAGTCGTTGTCGAGGGGATTATTTTCCTTTTTGAAAGCCCCTATAGGGTCTCTTCTCGAAAGGGTTTATCTTCGTGTTTACATTCTCTTCCATCTTTTTCAAGTGTTTGTGTCTTTATTATGTTAGACTACTCGACTATAGCCACTATAGTATGGCTAGCTTCCCAAAAACAACAACAAGGGACGTTTGAATTTTTAGGTACTTTACAGTTGGCTGGTACCGTACTACTAGTGTCTTTCCGTCTTGATAGGCGATGCTTTTTACATTATGCTTCAAAACAACAACACAAAAAAACAAAAACAACAAAACATAAGTTAGTTGCATATCCTTTCAACAGTCAAACCCCCTAATATTTGGCTGTTTTGATTTTTTTTGGGAATTTTAAATTGTAGTAGTTTCACATTGCTTTTTTGAACGGCCCGGGTCTCATACAGACGCAAGGGGATCCGCCGCCAAAACACCCCAGCTGTGTTTCGAAAGTGGGAGGATTACGAAATTTCGTCTGTAAGACCTTCGCCACAGACCCGTACCACCTGAAAAAAAGGGGTTAGTTCATTACAACAATTATGAAATCAGAAATGGAAAAAAGACAAAGGGTAAAAATATTGCAGATAAGTCACACACTGAGGTGTGAGACTAAGATGGTGCAGGATGGTGGGAAAAGACCACGTGTTCACATGCACCCCTGTGAACGGACATTTACAGGGGGGCCCTTTTCAGTCACATTCGCTACCGCCATAGGGAAAATTATTATGCCTTTTTAAAACACAAACTATTGTCTTCAAAAACGGCAAGGTGCCAATGAAAGATGAATTAAAACTATGGTCAGACGATCAGTGCCTCTTTTACAGCGATGACGGCAGACAAAAAAATCATTACTAATCTGAGTTCAACCTGCAGCAGATACAATAGAGTATAAAAACAGCCAAAACCGAAGTAATCGAGAACTGAAAGGACCGAGACCAGCCCCGGTGAGAACAACACAGCATAAGACAAAAGAGAATAACCAGAAGCACAACAGAACTTTATGCGACAAAGAGTGGAACCAAAAAAACCAGTATGAATTAGGACTAACAATCCACACAACCACTGATCTCAACAATAACCACCGCCCGAGGAAGCAGGTTTGACGAGACCGAATTTTAAAAGTTTTTTTTTCGAAAACTGGAATTGGAGATTGGAGTAATGCAAGTTTGCAGATCGCCGGGCACACTAAGCATACAGATAAAAAGCACAACTCTGAAACAATTTAAAGAATTCAAATATCTTGGAAGTATGATCACAAGATGGCAGATTGGACAGAGAAATCGAAATCAGATGTCAAAGCTAGTGCACTTTCATATCAACTATCATCCTTACTGAAACATCCAAATATACCCATGTCCGTTAAAAAAGCAGATAATAAACAGCATATTCCACACCAACCCTAGGCTGCCAATCTCAAACTTGGATTTTATCCAAAACACACTTTCGCAAAATCAACACCTGCGAGATGAGATTATTTAGGAGATCGGCCAAATTAACAATCCGAGACCGAGTAAGAATGCTATTATCAGACAGACAGTGGGATCAACACCTGTGGCACATTTAGTGAAAAGGACAGAAGATCAAGTGGTTTGCCTGTCGTTAGAATGCAACAACCAACAACTACCATCACTGGCCTTACATCAAAGATCATCTGCCACGAGACCAAGAGGACTGTCCAAGAAGAAAATGGATTGACGACATCAAAAACATTGTACAAACCACGGGAAAGACACAGGCAACAGACACCTTATGTTGGTTTTTTATTAAATAGATGGGTGCCAGTCGTTCAGAAAACAATGGCCAAAATACTGAACGTAAACTTGCCCAGGAATCAAGAACTGCCAAAAAAACTGGGGGTGACTGCTACATCCTGTAAAGATTGCAGCAATTTATTTTCAGTAAAGTGTAATGCAAAAATACGATATAACCATTCCCATACCCCCAAAAATTTTTGCCCGAACCAGTCGAATACACGGCTATTAACACCCAAATCTTAAGTCTTTGATTTAGATGTTTCCAAGGTAAACATTGTAAACACAGAAATGAGCTCTGTATTTAGACGACAAAGGGGTTTTTTGCCCCGGCTTCTTTTTCCCAAATTCCCCCCAAAATGCATACCCCAAATTGGGTTTTTTTTGACGGGGGATTTTGTTTTCCCAAATTTCTTTTCTTGGGCCACTTAAAAAGGGCTTTATTGGGGTGTGGGGAAACAGGCCGTCAAAATTTTTTTCCGAACAAGGGGCGTTTAATTTCATTCCCCAAAACCAAAGGGCGGATCTGGGGGGTGGAGGTGATTTCCCCCGGTTGCAAAAGGCCCCCCAAAGATAAAACCTTTTAGCTCGACAAAGCAGGGGGAAAGCCCTTTAAAATTTTCATTTGAATGATCTTCGTTTAAACAAATTTAAATTTTTTTGGGATTTGAAAAAATTTTAATTTTTGTTGGGGGAAAGGGCCGCAACAAGCCCTTAAGACGGGGGGTAAGTTACTTTCCCCAATTTTTGGTATTTGCTTCGGGTCAAAAGGAACCCCCAACTAAAACAAAATTGCTTCCCCAGGGGAAAAACCCCCCCAGAAAAGGTTCAAAAATGAACTTCCTTAAGCGGGAATGATCATGAGAAATATTTTAAAATTTTGGGGAAGAACCGAGAGATTTAAAATTAGGGCCCCAATTTTTTTTGCTTGGGGTCCGAAGGGAATACCCCAAAACCCTTCTCTGAAAGGCCCCGAAAATTAGCAATCAATTTTTTTATCCATGGGGAAAAATGGAAGATGGTTTAAATTTTTCGAATAAAGGAAACAAATATGTTTGGTTTAAAAAACTATTTTTTCAGGGGCGGGGAACTTTAAAAAACACAAGATGTTTATAATAATGAACCTTTCAACCGAAAGCAAAAAACCCTTGGGGGTTTGCCCAAATGTCTACCTGTCGGCCTCCGTCACCTGTTAGAATCACCTTCTAGACAGGCATTGATATTTCACTACCCAAAAAAAAAATTTTTCCGGGGACCCAGTTAGAAAATTTCTACCCGAAACTGTTCCAAGAAGTAAAGAGGCCGAAGTCATATTGCCTTTTATAAGTTGGCACTTAATATGACTTTCTAGGCAAGTATCATATATTTATTTCCATTCAGCTCATGGACATGATTTGTGTTGTCAATCTTTATCTACATATGATAATGGACTAATACACCAATCCAGCTACGTTGTAAGTGTCTAGTTAAAAGGGCAAATAGCGTTATTTCAAGCATATCTCTGTCAACGAAAACAAAAAATAGAAATTGATTTACATGAAAACAACTACAAGTGACTAAACAGACGTTGCTGTTTGAGCCTTAGTCAGCACACAAAAAACACACACACCTGATACAATTACACAGTATGACTGTTATGTATATATTTTATTTATATATATATATATAAAATATATATATATATATATATATATATATATATATATATATATATAAAATTTTAAAATAATATATTTATAAAATTTTTATTTTATATAGAGAATATTTTTTTTTGTTTGTTTGTCCCTTATGCGTTCCCGAACGGTCCATCCGATTGAGATGAAATTGTGTACAGATGTTGTTCTCACTCCCGCGGGTCCAACTTATATAGTTAGTTAGTTTAAAAAAAGTTTTGTACCTACTAAAACAACATTAAAAGGAAAGACGTATAATCAAGGGAACTTAAAAAGAAAAGTTATATCAAGGGACATTACTTTTTTGTAGCATTGCTATATTATGTAATTTAAATAATTTTTTGTATGTTTCTTAAATTTTTTAAAATGTTTAAAGATGTTATCTAACAGGGAATAAACAAAGTGATAAAAACTTTAAGGCATCTTCAAAGTTTTTATAAAAAAATTTTGCATCTATTTTAGATACGTGAAAAATTTTTAACTTTTTTTTTTTAAAAATTTTTTTCGGGCATCACATTAAATGTTTTATTCTTCTATTGTTTTTGTTGTTGCACATGCCTTGCAGAACGTTGCAGTCAACACCCCATTTTTCAGCTGCTGTTGATGTACTAGGAAATTTTACGTTCAGTAGTTTGCCATTGGGTTTCTGAACGACCGGGTCCCATACCAATACGTTACAAACCCAAAGCGACACGGTCGGTTGCGCAAATCGGTTTGCAGCTGAGTTTCGAACGCCTGGTAAGTGGCTCACGAACCGCGTTCGCTAGTTTTTGGCCATGGAGACGCTTTTTAGACAGATTCTTCTATTACTACATTGAATAAAGTAATTTTTTTTTTTTTTCGGGAGAAAAATTAGTTGCATATCCTGTGAAGTACCATATTCAACCCAGCATTTATTGGGTATTACGTTCGTAGTTTCAGGGTTTCCCTTTTTTGTTATTGGGAAAGAAAATAGTTCTCCCCCAAATTTTTTCCTATTTCCATAACTTCTCTTCTTTTCTTTCTACTCTCTCTCTCTTTTCTCTCTTTTTTTTTTAAACCAGGCCCCTGCAAGAAGCTGATCAAACATAAAACTTTCAACTTTGCCCATATTGTCAAAGAACATTTCGAGCCAAAATAGGCCTTATCAGCCATTTTATAACTCATGGATCCATACTTTCAACCCCACTGGATGAATTGAATGGTCATCATCATTCTTGGTGGACAAACAACAAGAGAAAACCGACTTTGTTGTGAAATATTGGAGAAGCTGACCACTCAACCATAGCTGTGCCTTTCTACAGAGCTATGAGCCTTCTGTGACCAGATTTGGCGAAGTAAAAACATGCTCTGCTTTTAATAACAGGAGCATCTCTATAGATGGCAGAAGTAGCCAAAGATCATTGGATGATGGATCCGAAAACTGTGCACCTAACGTGCATTGCTTATGCCTTCAATGGAACATGCGGACATTCAGGGGTACTATCCTGCTGTGGACAAGCTAGTTTATAATGTAAAAAAAAACAAAAAACACTATTCACCAAAGCTACCATCCGACTGCATCAATTTAACGAAATCCCCACTCCTACGTTCCCTGCAGTGCCTCTACCACCAGAACCTGCGCTCACAGATAGGGGAAGTCTGGTTGCAGGCAACATGTCATTACTGCAGCAACTGCAGAAACTGAGAAAGTTGTAATGTTAGCAGTTTCACAGGCAACGAAGCTCCTCGATCACAGGTGTCAAGTGGCAGTGTTCAAGTGAAACTTTTTCTGGAAATTACACCTATATCAAGTCCAGCGTCAGCTTCAAAACAACGATCACTCAACTTGAAACATGAGGTGTTGAACTATGTCAAGGTCTCGCGTCTGTGAAACATGATGAAAATGAGTTAAATGTAATCTGTGGTGTGATAGATGATAACATATTTGTAACATGACGTGTACTCCGTGAAGATGAAGGACATTCGGAAATCTGCAAGATTACTGACATTCCTGAAGGTATCCACACCGTTCAAGACCACTGAAGTCAAGGTAGCTTATATTACGGTGATTATAAATGCTCAGTAGCCGGGCTTAACATACACAGAAATAGTTTCTGTTCCTCTTCAAGTAAGTTAAACGTTTGTTACATGTCACATGTTTGTCATTGCTTTCTGAACAACCGACGCCTTATACAATCTAACTCAGCGCAAAGCGACCTGCTTCCAAACCCGTTCGCAGCTGATTTCTAACCCTAGACTCTTTATGACGGGAAATTGTGAAACGCAGTGTCACTATAACCTAAGCCACAACGCCCTCTACAAATATTATAACATGTGTATACACATCAATATATATATATATATATATATATATATATATATATATATATATATATATATATATATATATATATATATATCACAACATGTGTATACATATCAATAGAAATATCGTAACATGTTTATACATATAAATACATATATCGTAACATGCGAGTACATATCAATACAAATATCGTAAAATGTGTATACATATGTATACGCATCTTACGCAGCCACAATTTGTATGACTCAAAAACAGAAAGCAATCTCCAGGAGATAATTGTATTGTGTAACTGTACCGATGCAAAATATGGTAACAGCTTGCGTGTCTGTTTATTTTTTATGTAGTGCATCCTGTATTGTAATAGATTCTTTTTTCTGCTAGTTTGCGGACAGTAAAAAACAATGGATTTTATCGATCAGAAAACCCGCTTACCCGCTGCTATCTTTATATTCTACACAAGAACCGGGACAAACCACTCTACAAAACCAATTGATAACGGCTAAACATAGAAATTAAATAAAAAGGCGGATTGAATAGAGAAGACAGAGACAAACCCTCCGGAGGGATTTTCAGTTGACTTGCTTCTATGATTAGCCATTACGTGTTGTGTTCGTTGATCGATGTTGTGAAAAGTGATGCCTGGCTGACAGCCACTGTCGACCAGGTGTTTAACTGTCGTTGTGACACTCGGGAGAAAACCAGGTTCCGGAGAATTGTCCCGAGTGCAGTTTGGTATAAGTACATGATATGTTCGAGTTAGTTTTACATCTACGTAACCGGAGAGTAATCCGTGTGTTATTTGTGGTACAGATGATAATCGTGTGTTGACGTATTGGTGGTGTATTTCATCCTTTGAAGATGCGTTCAGGTACGTAATGTGACGTTTGCTAGTTCAAACTGTTTATCTTATATATAAAAGGCAATCTCCGTCCGTATGTCCTTTATGCGTTCGCGAACGGCCCATCCGATTGAGATGAAATTTTCTACACGTCTTCCTTTCATTCCAGCGCAGCCAACTGTGATATTTTTTTAGTGTGAAATCGGCTGCTGAATATTATTTAATTTTCCATTTTTCATTATAATTTCTATACAGCAAGGGGACTTAACTCTGTAAAAGTTATTTCAAGGGGCATAACTTTTAATAACTTTTCTGTATAACTTATAGTCATATTGTTGCATCGTTTTCAAAGATTTATAAACTCTGTGTCTATAGTTATGTACCGGCATATGAGTTATAATAAATAATGATACAATCTTTAAGGCATTTTCAAAGTTTTCATAAAAATAATGCACAATGCATAACATTGTAACTCATCTTTTTATGCTTAAGAAGTTACTGTAGTCATGCAGGTGATTAGAAAGAGTTTTCATTAAAAATAATGGATGGTGTGTGGAAGGACATTCTTTTAAGTTACTTTTTTTGTTGTATGAATTTAATGAGACGCTACCCGCCAGGAGCTGGGCAAAGCCACGCAGGGTCAGATAGATAGACAGACCCACCTTTTCGCTGCAGTTGTCTACAGGCATATGCGTTAAACTCCTCCTCCTCCTCTCCCCTCCTCCTCCTACCCTCTTCCTCTTCCCTTCCCCCTCCTCCCTCTATCTCCTCCTCCCTCTTTCTCCTCCTCCTTCCTCCTCCCTCTTCCTCCTACCTCCTCGCTCTCCTCCCTCCTCCTAATCACTCCTCTTCCTTCCTCCTCCCTTCTCCTCCTCTCTCCTCCCACTCCCTCCTCATCCCTTCTTCTAATTCGACGTCCTCCCCCTCATCCCTCCTCCTCCCTCTTCTCCTCCCTCTTCCTCCCTCCTCCTCCTACCTCCTCCCCTCCTCCTCCCTCTCCTCCTCCATCCTCCTCATCCCTCCTCCTCCCTTCTCCTCCTCCTCCCTCCTCCTCCCTCCTCCTCCCTCCTCCTCCTCCCTCCTCCTCCTCCTCTCTACCTCCTCCCTCCTCCTCCCTCCACATCCCTCCTCATCCTCCCTCTTCCTCCTCCTCCCTCCTCCTCCTCCTCCTTCTCCCTCCTCCTTCTCCCTCTTCCTCCTCCCTCCTCCTCCCTCCTCCCTCCTTCTAATCACTCCTCTTCCTTCCTCCTCCCTTCTCCTCCTCTCTCCTCCTACTCCCTCCTACTCCCTCCTCATCCCTCCTCCTCCTACGTCCTCCCCCTCATCCCTCCTCCCCTCCTACCTCCTCCCACCTCCTCCTCTCTCCACCTCCTCCTCCTCCCTCCTCCTCCTCCCTCCTCATCCTTCCCCTCCTTCTCCTCCCTCATCCTTCTCCCTCTTCCTCCTCCCTCCTCCTCCCTCCGCCTCCTCCCTCCACCTCCTCCCTCCTCCTCCTCTCTCCTCCTCCTCCTCCATCTCCCTCCTCCATCTCCCTCCTCCTCCCCCTGCGTTCTTCTCCTCCCTCCTTCTCCCTCCTCCTCCTTCCTCCTCCCTCTTCCTCCTCCCTCCTCCTCCCCCTCCCTCTTCCTCCTCCTACCCTCCTCCTCCTCCTCCTCGCTCCTCCTGCCTCCTCCTCCTGCCTCCTCATCCTTCCTCCTCCTTCCTCCTCCATCCTCCTCCCTTCTCCTACCTCCTCCTCCTCTCTCTCCTCCTCCTAATCCCTCCTCCTCCCTCCTATTCCTCCCTACTCCTCCTCCTCCTTCCTCCTCCCTCCTCCTCCTTCCTCCTCCCTCCTCCTCCCTCCTCCTCCCTTCTCCTACCTCCTCCTCCTCTCTCCTCCTTCTAATCCCTCCTCCTCCCTCCTATTCCTCTCTACTCATCCTCCTCCTTCCTCCTCCCTCCTCTTCCCTCCTCCTCCTCTCTCAGCCTATCTCTTCCTCCCTCCTACTCCTCCCTCCTCCACCTCCCTCTTCCTCCTCCCAGCTCCTACTCCTCCTTTTCCTTCTTCTGCTGATGCTGCTGCCGCCGCTCCATTTACCCAAGTTAATTGTTGGGGAAGATGTAAAGATCTTTCAAGTGCTCTTTCTAATGCTTTTTGTAAGTTGGTCTTCGTTTATCTAAGGTTGTTCTAACTGCAACCAATAAATGAATAGACAGACAGGCAGACAGACAGACAGACAGAGAGGGAGGGACGGACAGACAGACAGACAGACAGACAGACAGACAGACAGACAGACAGACAGACAGACAGTTGGGAACGGGAACTTATATGACTACTTATATGAATTAAATGAGATGCTCCCCACCAGGGACTGGGCGAAGCCGGGCCGGGTCAGCTAGTATTGTATATACGAAATACGATTACTGTTTATTTACATTCTTAAATATGAATAAAATTTGGTGGAACTGCGGTAAAGCTATATAAATGTAAATAATATTAAAAAAAACACAAAGTAATGCAGCTTTATTTCTAATTAAATTATTAACAGAATTACATTATGTTCTGTAAAGCTGCATTACTTTGTGTTATTTTATATTTGTGAATTCTAATTAAGGGTAAAATAAAAGTAAAGGCCTGTTTAATACGTCTGAAGTGTATTGGGCATATTTAGCTAGCTCCATATTTATATAAACCACTCCACACTCCTGGGGTGATGTGGTCAATACCACGCCGGTGGATTTAACTTCCCATTACATCTCCATATGCCCATTTGATCGACCAGGAATCTTGCATCAACTGTTATAACTGTCATCTACTGCCAATAGTACCTTACTGTGTAGGACGCGGGAGGGGGGGGGGGGGGCTTTAGCCTGAGAAATTAAGGCGGCCTGGCTAGTCCAGTCACGGCGAACCGTGTAAGTTAGGGGTTTCTTTTTTCACTCGACAGAAGAAAAAAAATCCACACTTTACTGAAGATTCGAACCCAGTCACCCGAAAGAGAACGCGAAATTCTTAGCCACTCAGCCAACCGCTCCTCCTACATCAATTTTTGAAATCCCCTTCAATGCAAGCTTAAACAGTTGACCACCGAACCGCTGGATACTGTGCCACATTTGCTCTCTCATTGTTTGCATATTACTGGTACGCAATGTGAGTTCTTGCATTCTTCTGGCCTGCAACCAGTCAAGCCAGACGAACCAGCGGTTTTCACTAACAACAGACACCACCAGAGGAAACGGGTCCTTCTAGGGGCTGCAGCCAGACTAGCCAGGAAACTGCACCAACAAGAAAACCACAAGAGTCGAGCACAAAGGATAGCCGCCGAACTACCCCCCAGTTGACGTCACAGACACAAACCAACATAATCAGTCCGAGATAGGACTCACAAGACAAGAATTAGGGTGAAGGAACCCACAAAAACCACGGACCTCAACAATAACTACACCTGAGGAAGCAGGTTGAACGAGGCCGAATTTGGAATTTTTGTTTTGAAAATTGGAATTGGAATTGGAAGTTCTTGCATCTTTCATATTAACAAATATACCTAGTAGGATTCGTGGAGGCGTAATAGTTAGTGCACTGTCTGACATACTGGTCACGAGGTTGAGTTTTCAGCTATTCAGATGAGGGACTAAGCTCTTAACCTGCTAAGTGGCGAAGGGTTTACGAGTGCAGTTCGTAATCCCTGATCCTGCGTTCAAAACACAGCTGCAGGAGATTTGGCAGCAGACCACATTGCGTTGATTTTTTTAACGAAATGGTATGGGTGCCGGTCGCTCAGAAAGCAATAGCAAACTACTGAACGTAAACTTGTCAAGAGATCACAACAGCAAACAATGCCGGTGTTGACTGCGACGTACTGTAAAGGATATGCAACTAATGTTTTAACTAAGCTCTTAGCCTCATGTCGCATGCCGTTTCTTGGTCTAGTGTCTGAAATCGTTTCGTATTTGATATTTGTATGACAGTAACTGCTTTGGAATTACATGTATGTGTAACATTTTGTATCATCATCATTGTAACGTGCGTGGTCTTACGCTTTGGTTGTGCGAGTTAATAATCTAATAGAACAATCGAGGTTGGAGGGGCCAGGTAAGAGATAGAGCGGGTGTAGGGTCAGAAAGGTTGAGTAAGGAATCCCAAGACAATGGTTGGGCCTCAAACACAATGGATTGTTATATCACGGAGATGTCAGTCTGAGTCACCAGGGGGCAGAGAAGAACGTGCTAAAGAGAAGATTGAATAAAGGGAAACCCAGAATGGTATTTGCCGGGGAATAGGTGATTGGGAGCAGGGGTTAAATGGTGTCTCTTGGGAGGTCCCGGAAAGAGTGAATAAAGAGAGAAGTCTGGGGGGGGGGGGGGGCAAATTGTGGACAAAAAAAGAGAGTAGAGAAAGGAATTAGACAGAGGAAAGAGAGCCTGACAGACAGATGAGATAGGTGAGAACAAAGAAGAGAGAAAGAATAGACAGCCTCGCGCGAGAGAGAGAGAGAGAGAGAGAGAGAGAGAGAGAGAGAGAGCGAGAGAGAGAGAGAGAGAGAGAGAGAGAGAGAGAGAGAGAGAGAGGAGAGACATGAGATAGCTTGGAGAGAGATATAACACTCCCGTATTGAAGCCATCAAAGACACTGGGTTTGGAAAAGTTCCGTGTCAATACACTCTGGAATTATGTTCTAGATTTTTCTCGTGATCGAATTAGTTTGCCAGATAAAAATTATCCACATATTTATTTATTTTAAATTCACATATTAAGCAATTTACTTCTGGAAATGTAGATATTAAGTCGCTATACTGCTTTATTGAATCGAAAATTATTAAGCCTATCATACAGACGACATAATCTAACTAAGATGAAATATTCACCCTTCACAACGGAGAGCTCTATCGCCAACCCCAGTGATTAGCATTTGTTGTCATGCTAGCAACAACCATGTCGTCTAAACAACGTTATCATGGCATGGCAATGGCCCACCAGTCGACACAAGGAATCCATCATCAGTCCGGTTTGTTATCAGTGATAGCATGGGATGATACCACAATGGATCATCAATATATTCACCGTGTGCGTGTTGTCTGTATTTCTTCAACTGCTCTTTTTTTCAAACACATATTTGAGTTTTCGTTATTAAAGTATGACTGTCTCTCTGTCTCTGTGTCGGTCTGTCTTTCATTCTGCTAATCAGTCTTGGTTAAAGTTACAATAACATTTTTCAGGACATGCATCTTTCCCGTGTAAACATATGGATGCGAGTCATGGACAGTTTTACAATCGCTAAAGATGACAATTTGGGCTTTTGAGGTCAGATGCTATAGGCAAGTTTTTAGAATACCGTGGACCAAGAAGAAGAAACATGCTGACGTTCTACAAGACTTGGACATCGAAGAATTCTGGCTTATAAACAGTATCAGGTGTCGGAAACTGAAATACCTTGGAAATATTAAATGTCACAGGAACTTGGGAAGAACAGTGACGAGAGCCATGGTACCTGGTAAAAGAGGGAGTGGTCTGCCAGCATGAAGATGGATACAAGACGTTGCAGACATCTTGGGCACGAGGGTGCAGGAGGCAGGAGAAATGACCAGATATCGAATCTTTTAGACCCGCGATGATGAGAGCGACTTTCTGCAAGAGATCTGCTACGTATGCTGAATGCATCTTATCATGAGGCCATACTTTTAAAGATGATGAATCTGAAATACTAAATACGTCTAGCAGCAATCTTTAATAAGGATATCTGACACAAGGAATACTAAATACGTCTAGCCTAGCAGCAATCTACTTTAACGACGATAAAATATCTCTAACAAGGAAGTGATACACATCACACATTAGTCCGGTGATCGGTTGCTCAGCCAACAAGAGCGACTAGGAAATGGCCCGATGCCACACCTCCTGTGTTACAAATAAACCATGCTCTTCAGACTGCACTTAGGACACTGTCGCCTGTCGCATACTAGTATCACATTAACTTGTCACATGCACACGACTGCACGTGCGAGGCAGGCGCTAATACTCCAGAGCAATTTGTTTTTACATCTGTCCCTTCCAACAAGACGCCTGACGCGAGATCTCGCAGCCAGCAGCAGCGCGGGAAGGTACACTTGGCTACCAAACACCATCACCAAGCCATAGCAAATTCGATCAACTGAAAAGCTCTGGAAGTCTGTGGCAAGAAATCATACAATGACTAACAACAAGCAAAGAGCAGAACTGGTGATCTCTGTGCCTACCTATCAATGTGTTTATGTCTAATTTGTCTTGTTGTTGGTGTTGTTTTATTACATTGTCCAAATATAAAACAAAAGTTCGCCGTAAACACATTGGTAGGTAGTCACGGGGACCATTATTCCTCTCCTTTTCTTCTTACTCGGCAATTTATGCAATGGCAAAATACTTAATGTAAGATTGCCTACACAATCAACTTGTGGTGGATCACAAATTCCTACAAAGGACATGTAATATTTTATTCAAAAATTCAATTGTCCACCTTTCAAACGAGTGTCCCGAAGCAGGGATCTGTTGTGGGTCTGTCAAGTGTTAAGAGCATCACTTAAATAAAAAAAAGACAGAAGTAAGGTGGATACCCACCCCTTTGCTCATACATATATTTCTTCTTGTCTCCGAATCAGTGCCAGTTCCTTTGAAACAATATCCAAAAGAGACACTTAGCAACCACGCTTGATCAATTAAATTGTAAATGGCCACACTTATAGAAACATTTTTTTCCAAGCCGGGAAACATCACTTCCAGCCATCGATTGTCCGTCTTCTACCCACAGTTTGCGCGTACATCGTTAACATCAACAGCCTTCAGTTTATAATTCATCCGACGTAGCTTTCCAAATAGTCTCAGTGCGTATGGACTTATCCCACAAGACTTCCACGTGCAGATTCCACGGATCTGCAAATCGATATAACTTCCCCTCAGCATTCATTTTATCGGAAAGGCAAATCTGTAAGAGTCGAGTACATACGCAACAAGCTTTAACACAATGTAACGCGATGTTGATAATCAGTTGTGAAACCACATAAAGTGCAATGCAAATAAGAACATGGTAACAAGATTAAACATACGTAATGTAACACTAATGTAACATTCGATACTAATGTAAATTGAATGTATTTATTGTACATGGTTTGGCTGCAGGAAAATCAATATTGTTTGAAACAAATATTTATACTTCCTAACCAACTGCTAATATGGGTGTAAGATATAAGTATAATTAGATCTGTCTGTCTGTCTGTCTGTCTGTCTGTCTGTCTGTCTGTCTGTCTGTCTGTCTGTCTGTCTGTCTGTCTGTCTGTCCGTCCGTCCGTCCGTCCGTCCGTCCGTCCGTCCGTCTGTCTGTCTGTCTGTCTGTCTGTCTGTCTGTCTGTCTGTCTGTCTGTCTGTCTGTCTGTCTAATTAGTTCGCCACAAACTAATAGTGACAGTCAGTCAGGATTTCGTCCAAAATATTCTTGTCATACGGCTCTAACAAACATGACAGAAAACTGGCATCAAAATATTAACAATACTGTATGTGGAGCGGTGTTTATAGACTTTAGAAAAGCATTCGATATGACAGACCATAATATTCTAATTAAAAAACTATAAATAATGAAAGTAAGCTTTAATATAATGACATTAATAAAATCATTTTGATTAGAAAACAAGTAGTATCACACAATAAATCTTTATATCAAGCGATTACCATTAATATTGGAGTACCTCAGGGGTCTATTCTTGGCCCTCTGTTATTTGCCATTTATATAAATGATCTTACCTTATATCTGTCGTCGTCCTGCGATCTATTTGCAGATGACTGCACAGTATATACAGCTGTAATGTGCTAGAATTAAATAAATAGTGTAGTTAACTGGTGTCATGCAAACCGCATGCAAAGTAACATTTCTAAAACAAAATCTATGTTAATATGAACCAGGCAAAGACTTCACACGCTAAACTCGCAGAGAATTCTACAGCTGCACATTGGTAGCATGCCTATAGAAAGTTTAACCAAGCACAAGGCACTGGGTCTTATCATAGATGAAAATCTAACCTTTAACTCACATGTTCATGCTCTAGTTAAACAAATAGCCAAAAAAGTATACCAACTTGCCAAAATTAAAAATTTCCTTGACGAAAATACAAGAAAGATATTCTATACTTCCCATATACAAACACATATTGATTATTGCTCCACAATCTGGGATGGATGCTCCAAATCAATAACAAAACGCCTATATTCACTCCAGAAAAGGGCAGTGCGTTTAATTAATGGTGAAAAGCTTACCGACAATTCTAACCTACATAAACGTCTTCGGTTACTGCCACTCCACAAACGACTAATTTTTAATAAGGCCAAACTAATTCACAAAATCCTATTTCAAAATGCTTCAAGCTACCTTTGGCCATTGTTTAAATATAACGCAAGACATAGCGAACGACTAAATATACTTCATGTCCCTAAACCTAGGATAGACTTATATAAAACAAGCATAGCATACTCTGCCGTTCAGTTGTGGAACAATCTTCCACAAGAAATCAAAGACACCACCAATCATTATACATACAATCGCAACCTGTTTGAACACTACCTCATTACAGACTACATTCCCCCATAAACAAAACCAAAACAAGACAATAATAATGGTAAAATATTTCAAACGACAACTAGCCGGAAAACATTCCCATATTTATGACACGTTACACCTTCCTTAGGTATTTATAATGCCCGTGTTAAACATTGCCTCAGTGAGTCACTTGTTATTGATTATTTTTCAAGCGTTATAATGCTATTGTTCTTTTTTTGTCAAAAATTTGCTTCATTAGTGATGTTGAATGAACAAATGTATGAGAGGAAATAGAGAAGAGGGGCAGAATGTCAGACCGGCCTGCGTGCCTAATTCTTAACCCTTTGAAAATAACGATTTTCATTCATTTGTTCGTTCGTTCGTTCGTTCGTTCTATCTATCTATCTATCTATCTATCTATCTATCTATCTATCTATCTATCTATCTATCTATCTATCTATCTATCTATCTATCTATCTGTCTGTCCGTCCGTCCGCCCGTCCGTCCGTCCGTCCATCCGTCATCCGTACGTCCGTCCGTCCGTCATCCGTACGTCCGTCCGTCCTGCTCGCTGGCTGGCTGGCTGGCTGGCTGCCCGCCAGCAGTCAAGCTGTTCTAAATGTTTGCATATCTTTTACAGGACATCGCTGTCAACATCGGCATCTTTCAGCTGATTGTTGATTTCTTGGCAAGATTACTCAGTAGTTTAACATTGCTTTCTGAGCGGCAGGCTCGCATACCCGTAAGTTACCGACGCGATTCGAGCCACTGCTGATTCTCACAGTCGTCACGTCACTTACGAGAGTATACGAGATTACGGAGAAAAGTCGCTAACCTCTAGGGCCAGGAAGCCGGCCAAGCTGTTCTAGTTTTTATAAATAATTTAGCCCTTGCCACTGCTTTAGCTTTCGATACTTCAGCTCCACCCACCGCAGAGTGATATTATTATATTATTTTAAAATGTCATTTGTCAGATATATCACACGCTAAAACAAATCCAAAATACATTTAAGAGTGTCATAACAGAGTCAACGCACATGCATATCTTTCTGATGTTGTTGTACAGAAGGTAGTCCTATAGAACACTGTGACCAGGTTGTACTTTTAATTCTTCTTCTTCTTCTTCTTCTTCTTCTTCTTCTTCTTCTTCTTCTTCTTCTTCTTCTTCTTCTTCTTCTTCTTCTTCTTCTTCTTCTTCTTCTTCTTCTTCTTCTTCTTCTTCTTCTTCTTCAGCAGCATTCCGAGCCATTGATCTTCTTTGCTGCAGATACAAGCCGTCTCCATTCGTCTCTCTGGTTGACCTTCTCTTGCCAGTCGCTGATTCCAAGTTCTTGTAGTTCTGTATGTATATTATCTCTCCACCGTCTTCTTGGTCTACCTCGGGGTCTACGGTCATTTATTTCCTGAGTGTAAGCGAGTTTTGTTTCCCTATTATCTATCATTCTTTCTATATGCCCCAGCCATTGCAGTCTATTAGCCTTCATGATACCAGTGATTAGCGGGAGGGCTTGCGAACGCGGTTTGTGTGCCCGTATACCCGGGTTCGAAACCAGGCGGTGCTAGTGTTTTTTCGAAAAAGGTATAAGAGCCGGTCGTTCAGAAAGCAATGGCAAACTACTGAACGTAAAATTTGCCCAGGAATCACGAACAGCGAAAATGCTGGGGTTGACTGCTACGTCCTGTCAAGGACATGCAACTTAATTTTTTTTTCTTTTAAACAGATCATAAATGTCTTTGTTACTTCTTCTTTTCCATTCTCCACTTTGTGTATCCCTAATGGGCCCAAAGATGCGTCTTACGACTTTGTTCTCAAAGGTTTGTAGCAAGGCTTCGTCTCCTTTCGTTGTACTCCAGGTTTCAGAGCCATACAGCACAACTGGTCTGATCAGTGTTTTGTATGTTGTGATCTTGGTGTTACGAGATAGCGCATTTGATTTTAGCAGATGTTGCAATACTTTTAATCCACTTTTATAAATTGTTAAAGCAGACAGACGAAGCTGTGTCCTATGTTTAACTAGCATTTATATTCTGGTGTACATGTTAATCCAACTCTCCGGTGTAGGGGTAGAACCCATTACCACGGCATCAGCACATTGGCCTTGACTTTGGGGCGTAAATTACCAGTACCTCTGAAGACGGAGTGGGTTCTTCTGATGGCGAGGGACACTGGTAATAGGGAAAGCTCTTCAATACGCAAAAACCAGTCCAGTGTTACTAGAAGTAGTGTGTATGGACTGCGCTTGAGTTTAAAAAAAAAAACATCTTCTTATTATGATGAATGGTGTGTGACCTGTCCGTGCTATTCGAGATTATATATTAGTCGTTGTCGAGGTGATTATGTTCCTTTCTGAAAGCCTCTATAGCTCTCTTCTCGAAGGTTGATCTTCGTGTTTACATTCTCTTCCATCTTTTGCAAGTGTTTGTGTCTTTATTATGTTAGACTACTCGACTATAGCCACTATAGTATGGCTAGCTTCCCAACAACAACAACAAGGGACGTTATGATTTCTAGGTACTTCACAGTTGGCTGGTACCGTACTACTAGTGTCTTGCCGTCTTGATAGGCGATAGCTTGTTACATTATGCTTCAAACAACAACAACAACAACAACAACAACAAAACATAAGTTAGCTGCATATCCTTTCTAACAGTCAACCCCATAATATTTGGCTGTTTATGATTTTTTGGCAAGTTTAAGTTGTAGTAGTTTCACATTGCTTTCTGAACAGCCGGCTCTCATACAGACGCAAGGCGATCCGCCGCCAAATCACCCGCAGCTGTGTTTCGAAAGTGGTAGGATTACGAATTGCGTCTGTAAGACCTTCGCCACAGACCCGTACGCACCTGAAAAAAGAGAGGTTAGTTCATTACAACAATTATGAACTCAGAAATGGAATAAAGACAAAGGATAAAAATATTGCAGATAAGTCACACACTGAGAGTGTGAGACGTAAGATGGTGCAGGATGGTGGAAATGACCACGTGTTCACATGCACCCACTGTGAACGGACATTTACAGCGCTTATCAGTCACATTCGCTACCGCCATAGGTAAAAGTTATTATGCCTTTTTAAAGCACAAACTATTGTCTGTCAAGACGGCAAGGTGCCAATGAATGATGAATTATAAACTATGGTCAGACGATCAGTGCCTCTTTTACAGCGATGACGGCAGACAACAAAATCATTACTAATCTGAGTTCAACCTGCAGCAGATACAATATGAGTATAAATACAGCCAAAACCGAAGTAATCGAGAACTGAACGTGACCGAGACCAGCCCCGGTGAGAACAACACAGCATAAGACAAAAGAGAATAACCAGACAGCACAACAGAACTTTATGCGACAAAGAGTGGAACCAATAAAACCAGTATGAATTAGGACTAACAATCCACACAACCACTGATCTCAACAATAACCACCGCTGAGGAAGCAGGTTTGACGAGACCGAATTTGAAATGTTGTTTTTCGAAAACTGGAATTGGAGATTGGAGTAATGCAAGTTAGCAGATCGCCGGGCACACTAAGCATACAGATAAATAGCACAACTCTGAAACAATTTAAAGAATTCAAATATCTTGGAAGTATGATCACAGAAGATGGCAGATTGGACAGAGAAATCGAAATCAGATGTCAACAAGCTAGTGCACTTACATATCAACTATCATCCTTACTGAAACATCCAAATATACCCATGTCCGTAAAACGACAGATAATAAACAGCATATTCACACCAACCCTAAGCTGCCAATCTCAAACTTGGATTTGATCCAAATCACACTTTCGCAAAATCAACACCTGCGAGATGAGATTACTGAGGAGATCGGCCAACTTAACAATCCGAGACCGAGCAAGAAATGCTGTTATCAGACAGACAGTGGGATCAACACCTTGTGCCACATTTATTGAAAGAAGATCAAGTGGTTTGGCCATGTCGTTAGAATGCAACACCAACAACTACCATCACTGGCCTTACATCAAAGATCACCTGCGAAGAGACCAAGAGGACGTCCAAGAAGAAAATGGATTGACGACATCAAAGACATTGTACAATCACACGGAATGACACAGGCAACAGACACCTTATGTTGGTTTTTTATTAAATAGTATGGGTGCCAGTCGTTCAGAAAGCAATGGCAAACTACTGAACGTAAACTTGCCCGGAATCAAGAACTGCCAAAAATACTGGGGCTGACTCTACATCCTGTAAAAGATATGCAGCAATTTATTTTCAGTAATGTGAAATGCAATAATACGATATAACCATTCCTATCCCCGAAAATTTATGCCAGAACCAGTCAGAATACACGGCTATTTAAACCCAAATCTTAAGTCTTTGATCAGATGTTTCCAAGGGAAACATTGTAAACACAGAAATGAGCTCTGTATTTTCAGACATTTTTCGGGGGTTTTTCTTTTCCTCCGGACATTTCCCTAGGGCTGATCCTCCCCCAGCAAATCATCGGGGCTAAAAGCCGTTTTTGGGTTGGGGCTTTGTTTTTCCCGGGAAATTCCTTGGGGGCCACTTCTCCCATCTTATCCAAACATGTAAACTGGGTAAAAAAATTTTTTCTGTTCAAGGGGGAAGCATACAATGGGGTCCAACGGGGAAGCCGAAAATTTTTGTTCATTTCCCTCGACTCCCGCATGTCCCGGGACGAAGATGAAGGTGACTTCTGTGAGCTCTGTATTTCAACGACGAGCAAAGTCTTGCCGCAGGCTCTACAAATGCCATCATGCATACAATTTTCATTAGACGGCTGACTCTCTCGTTTAGCAATATACATTTTCTAGCACTTGAAAAAACGTCTGTTATTACGGGTTGTGCTGGGATTATCAGCCAGTCAATCAATGTCCGTTAAGCAGCGGGACGTAATTGCTTATTCAATAATTCAATGTTCAAGATCTGGTAGGTGGAGGTGACTTCTGGTTGTCAAATGGCAGCAGAAGTTCATAAAACAAAATTAGCTACGACAAAGCAGGGGAAAGCATTGAGAAAATGTACATAGTAATAGATACATTCGTTAAGTCAGGTAATGTACTGGCATGTTAGAAATAATTATCAATATGATAAGGACAGAGGCCGCAGCAGACGTTAAGACTGGCGGTCAGTGACTCCCAATTTTGCTATTTGCTTCGGGGTCAGCGAACCCGAACTGACCACACAACACTGCTTCTCTCCAGAAGGTCCCACTAGAAACAGGTTGCAGCACTGCAACTTCCTTAAGACTGTAATGATCTATGAGAGATGATAAACTGGGTAACGATACCGAGATGATAAAATAGACAATTTGGTGCTGAAGTCCAGAAGGAAGTAGCAAATATCGCAACTTCTCTGAAAGCTGACATAGCAATCAATATTTTTATCATGGGGAACTAGAAGATGGTTTATGATCGTATAAAGGAAACACAAGTATGTGTTGATTAACTATATCAGACGGCACACTAAACAACAGCAAGATGTCTATATACATGAACTTAGGCAACCGAGGTAGCACCTTGATTAGCATGTCTACCTGTCGGCCTCCGGTCACCTGTTAGAATCACCTTCTAGACAGGCATTGATATTTCACTACCTAAAAAAAAATTCTTCCGGGAGGACCCAGTTAGAAATTGCTACCAGAAACTGTTCCAAGAAGTAAAGAGGCCGAAGTCATATTGCCTTTATAAGTTGGCACTTAATATGACTTTCTAGGCAAGTATCATATATTTATTTCCATTCAGCTCATGGACATGATTTGTGTTGTCAATCTTTTATCTACATATGATAATGGACTAATACACCAATCCAGCTACTGTTGTAGAGTGTCTAGTTACACAGGGCAAATAGCGTTATTTCAAGCATATCTCTGTCAACGAAAACAAGAAATAGAAATTGATTTACATGAAAACAACTACAAGTGACTAAACAGACGTTGCTGTTTGAGCCTTAGTCAGCACACAAACAACACACACACTCTGATACAATTACACAGTATGACTGTTATGGGGTATATATATATATATATATATATATATATATATATATATATATATATATATATATATATATATATATATATATATATATATACATATACATATATATATATAAGATTTATATCTATATATATATAGAGAATATTTGTTTGTTTGTTTGTCCCTTATGCGTTCCCGAACGGTCCATCCGATTGAGATGAAATTGTGTACAGATGTTGTTCTCACTCCCGCGGATCCAACTTATATAGTTAGTTAGTTTAAAAATAGTTTTGTACCTACTAAAACAACATTAAAAGGAAAGACGTATAATCAAGGGAACTTAATAAGAAAAGTTATATCAAGGGACATTACTTTTAGTAGCATTGCTATATTATGTAATTTAAATAATTGTTGTATGTTTGTTAAATTTTTATAAAATGTTTAAAGATGTTATCTACGTAATAAACAAAGTGATAAAAACTTTAAGGCATCTTCAAAGTTTTCATAAAAATTATGCATCTATTTTAGATACGTGAAAAATTTTTAACTCTTTTTTTTAAATTTCTCTTCGACATCACATTAAATGTTTTATTCTTCTATTGTTTTTGTTGTTGCACATGCCTTGCAGAACGTTGCAGTCAACACCAGCATTTTTCAGCTGCTGTTGATGTACTAGGAAATTTTACGTTCAGTAGTTTGCCATTGCTTTCTGAACGACCGGCTCCCATACCAACACGTTACAACACAACGCGACACGGTCGGTTGCACAAATCGGTAGCAGCTGAGTTTCGAACGCCTGGTAAGTGGCTCACGAACCGCGTTCGCTAGTTTTTGGCCATGGAGACGCTTCTTAGACAGATTCTTCTATTACTACATTGAATAATGTAATTTTTTTTTTTTGCGAGAGAAAGTTAGTTGCATATCCTGTGAAGTATGCCATATTCAACCCAGCATTTATTGGGTATTACGTTCAGTAGTTTCAGGTTGCCCTTTTAGTTATTGGAATGAAAATAGTTCTCTTCCAATAGTTGGCCATATACCATATTTCCATAACTTCTACTATCTTCTACTATTCTACTCTCTCTCTCTCTCTCTCTCAGTCTCTCTCTTCTCATCTCTCTCTCTCTCTCTCTCTCTCTCTCTATATATATATATATATATATATATATATAGTATATATATATATATATATATATATATATATATATATAAGAAAATGTTTGTTTCTTTGTGTGTCCTTTATGCGTTCCCGAACGGTCCATCTAATTGAGATGAAATTTTGTTCAGATGATGTTCTCATTCCCGCGGATCCAACTGAAATAGTTAGTTAGTTTGAAATCAATTTTTAATTTTTACACGAAAGAAAAATGCATTACGAGCTTCAGAAACAGACGAGCAACAGTAACGGGAACCGGAGCATCAGACACAGACGAACAACGGTAACGGGAACAGGAACATCAGAAACAGACGAGCAACGGGAACGGGAACAGGAGCATCAGAAGCAGACGAGCAACGGGAACGGGAGCAGGGGCCGAACGCGTAATCTGTGCGCTTAGAGAAATGTATTTGAATGTATAATGACTACTTATATGAATTAAATGAGACGCTCCCAGCCAGATGCCTGGCGAAGCCGGGCCGGGTCAGCTAGTATGCTAGTATATATATATATATATTATATATATATATATATATATATATATATATATATATATATATATATATATATATATATATATATATATATATATATTGTTGTTGTTGTTGTTTGTCTATCAAGAATGATGATGACCATTCAATTCATCCAGTGGGGTTGAAGGTATGGAGCCGTGGGTTCTAAGATGGCTGATAAGGCCTATTTTGGCTCGAAATGTTCTTTGAAATGCTTTACGTCTCTGGAGGAGGATTTCCTGCAGTGTTTTTTCTGTCCTGCCTTTTCTTCACAGCTCTTGCAGTCCTGGTTGCCTCGCATATGACTGCACCTCTGCGTAATGATGCACGCCACGAATTTCGGTCTCTGGCTGCAGCCTCCCTGGTGTCATGATGAATTCCAAAAGCATTTAGTGAAATTTTCAGAGTGTCTTTAAAGCGTTTCCTCTGGCCATCTTGGGAGCGTTTACCACAACGTTGGATGAAGAATGACTTGCGCGATGACTTGGATTAAAGTGAGGAAGAGTTGCGCAATTCGTCGACCTCACTCTCTCGCCTGAATCCATCTGAGTCCAGTGGCAAGACAAGTCGAGACGACTGGAGACGAATACAGGTGCAGTGGATGACCAGGGCGCTCTACGTGCCTTGCCGTGCTCATTACGTTCCACAACGCTTTGCAGGTAAACGCCGTCTTGCCCGTTGAATCAGGAATGGTTTCTTCCGCGCAGTCTGCCGAATCCTGTCTTCACATGCTGGGTAGGCATACCCTAGTTTATCCGGACATTGTGTAGCGGTATACATCTCAGATGCCCCATTAATAAAGGTACCAAGCAAAAACATATATGTGATGACACAATTCAACAGATCTACTCGTCTTTGAAGCTCAAATGTTTTTGTAGAATCGTCCTAGCAATGTAGAAAATCAAACAGTGTTAATAACTGAAAATAAAAATTAGTAGTTATTAATAACAAATTCGGAATCTCGAGTTGTTAAAGCTGTTATCTATGCACCATTACTTATATAATACTTTGATTCGAAACGTATATTTTATGGATAACATTTTTGGAACGATAATTATTCGTCGCTGGTAATTGTGTCCTTATTATAAGAACTACTTTCAAGCAATGACAGAAACAATATCCCAATGTTTTATTTCATATAATATAATCATTCGCTTAATATTTTATTCACTTTGCATGCAAAACGAAATGAAGATACAAATGTTGGCTGCAATAGATCTCCAACACTGTCTGTCTCTCGCCTTGACTGTACATTCTGTCAGACTGATGTTCGTCCATCTCTTGATATTATCCTCCCACTTGTATCGTTGTCTACCTCTTGCTTGCTTGCCCTCAACCTTGCCTTCCAGTATGGTTTTTATAAAAGTATCATGTCTTTAACGTGGCCAAAATATTTCACTTGTATCCTCTTTATTTCTTTCATCAACTCTCTCTTCATTCCCAGTTTTTCTGGGACCTCTGCATTTGATTTTTTTTTGTTTCCATGAAATACGACCTATTCGTCTGTATATCCACATCTCCAGGGCTTCTATGCGACTGTCTAGTTGCTTGTTCAATATCTAGGCTTCCGAGCCGTACAATAGCGTTGAATATACGTAGCATTTGACAATTCTCATTTTTAATGCGTTATTAATCTCTCTAGATGTTAATACTGATTTCATGCCGTTGAAAACATTTTTGGCCATTCCTATTCTCTTTTTGATTTCCATTTCACTTCTCATATGACATGTTAAACATGTAACGGTAAAGTCAAGTACCCCGTTGCATTTCTTTAGGCCCTTTGGGTATGTGGTGCTCATCATCATCAAGTGCCATGCCAGCTGACGTTGACGTTCGTGTATCTCCATATATCTCGTTCTTTGGTGTTCAGGATCAACTCTGCTGCTGAGATTCCTCCATACCACCGTCTCAATCCATCCAGCATAATTTCTCTTGGTCGGCCTCTGCCTCTTTTCCCCTCGATCTTTCCAGTCGTCACGATATTCTTTAATGCCCCTCTTCTCGTAATACGAGGAAAGAAAGATGTTTGTCTCTTTCTTTTTGTTGTATATAATGTTCTAGTTTTATTAGCCTCTTTCGGGCAATCGTCGTTAGTTACTCTGGTAATCCAAGGAATTCGCAACATTCGTCTTATGAACCACATCTCTCTTGCTTCCAAGTTCTTCCAAATTTAATCATTTACATGCCAAGATTCATTGCCATACACCAAATCAGGTTCTATATTGAACTTCAGCACTCTTTTTCTTACATTCAATGATAGCGACTGTCTGCATAGGATATTTTCATTTTCTGAAATGCAGCTTTTGGTTGCCATATTCTGTTCTTAATATCTGTTGTGCACCTTCCATCTGATGTTATGAATGCCCGTTATAAATGCCCCAGATGTGGTGCTAGTCCAATATGTTTATAGTCTAATATGCATTCAATGAGTAATGTGGTCAGTAACGCACCGGCCGTCTTTACCTTCCCCCACATTTCATGGTAACAATATTAATCTGGGCTGACCCAGGACCTCAGGTCAAGAAGAAAAAAATTCCAACCCAGATTAGAACAAACGGCCATCGGGCTGGTAGGTGAGCGTCTATCCATTGAGTACCGTGGATCCAGAGTCAATAATGTGTGCAGGCAAATGTTCCAGGTAACCGACGCCCAGCTAACCGGCACAACGTGTTTGAAGATTACCTATTTGATCGGTGCTTGGTTAGTGAAGAGATCGATCAAATCAGCGCTCAGTATTGCAGAGGGCTAGCTGTAAATACACATCAATATGCGGACGATAAACTTTGAAGGACATGCAATAATAGACATAGAAGTCTAGAAATGTTAATTATAGATGGAAGTGTACCAGGGAAGAAATAAGACAACATCATTGATGAAATCAGTAAGTAATAGATAATGTATACATGACACAAGCAGAGGTAGGTTATCTGGTTTTGATATAGAGAATGTTTAGAAAACGTTTGTGGGGGCGAAGATCTGGACAAGACATGTCACTGGATGACGATTACCGAATATATATATATATATATATATATATATATATATATATATATATATATATATATATATATATATATATATATATATATATATATATATATATGAGTGTGTGTGTGTGTGTGTGTGTGTGTGTGTGTGTGTTTGATTGATTGATTGATTTAGGAACCGACATCACAGCATTCGGGGCATTCCCATAAGCGCTCCGTCCCCATCCTCAGCAGCCAGCGAAGAGTTCCAACACTAATAGTACCAGTAGCAATCTGATTATATATCCGTCTCGCCTTTCCTCTGAGTGTTGATCGTCGGCCAGATCCCCTCTTCACCCCTCGCTGTCGCATTCTTGCCAGACCATGGTGATCCATTTGCTCCTCCGAGGTGTACACATGCTCCCACAAGGTCGCAACCAAATCTGCTTTGTCATGCATCAATACTCCACCAAGTTTTGCCGAGCCAGCCAATCTGTCCTCTGTTCATTCCCCAGCACACCAGCATGCCCCGGAGAAAAGCTCCAGACGATGCTTGCCACCCGTGACCTCCGAAGCCAAGCAGGCCACTCTGCACGAAGCTTGCCTGTCTTCACCCTACTCAGCATGCTTTCTGAGTCAGTTACAATCACGATGTGTGTGTGTATCGTATTCTCCATCCAGCGGAAAGCTGCACTGACCGCCTCCACCTCCATTCTTAAGCTAGATGTTGTGGTATCATATGCCAGGCTCTCCTGCACCAAACGTCGACCATTGGCTTTTGCTAAGAACCCCCAGGCACTTCTCCTACCTCTCAACACCGACCCATCTGTGTAGATAATCACATCACCTGAGCGAGCATTATCCTGAATTAGTTGCTGGATTTCCACTTCCGTGGCCCCTGCTGGCCACTCCCTGCACTCCCGGCTCAATGTGATTATAACTCTGCACAAGTCTGACTGCTCCGCTGACACTCTGACCCACTCTTCTCCTCTCCTAATGTTCTCCAAGGGGCACACCTGCCTGATCGTATCCTCCGCCTGAGCCATCCATGATTTCCCTCTTATCAGTCGCTGACCCTTAACGGCGTCCAGCGCCTCATGCAACGGGTGATCTGTGTCTGCAGCTACTCTGAGGTATGCCTTCGCCTGCATCACCTTGAGCCTACCTGCAACAGACGGCAAACCAAGGATGTAACGCATACACACAACTGGGGTGTCTCTGGTGCATCCCAGAATGACTCGCATCGCTTCGTTCTGTATGCGCTCTAATTTCACCAGCTGACTCTTTGAGACAGTGAGCAGTCCTAGTCCATAATCAATTACTGAGAGGATCAAGTGCTGGTATAGTGTGAAAAGCATTCTCTGCTCTGTGTCCATTGCAGCCATAGTTTTAAGTGCATTGAGTCCCTTTTGAGACCTTGTCACAACCGTCTCCACATGGTCCTTGAAGGACAGACTCCTGTCAAATGTGATTCCCAGATACTTCAGTTTGTTCTCTCTGTTGACGCTTCTACCATCTATCATGAGGCTTGGAACATCAGTTCTCACAATCCTGTTGTCCAGAGAGCACCACAAAACAGCTGCCTTTTCTGGGAGGATGACAGCACTCATTTCAGTGCACCAGTCAATCACATTGTCTACTGTTGCCTGAATCTCCTGGGCTGTTTGCTCCCTATCTCTCCCCTGCCTATATGCAAGAATATCATCTGCAAATGTTAGTATCCTTCTAACCCCTGGTGTTTCAAGGTTTGCAATCTTGCTGTGTGTGTGTGTGTGCGTGCGTGCGTGCGTGCGTGCGTGCGTGCGTGCGTACGTGTGTGCGTGCGTGCGTGCGTGTGAAAATATCCTGACTTCTTGATTGACGATTGTTTATAAAATGGAGTTATACATCTCCATACAATGAGGTCTGGGCTGAATATAGAGACTATGTGTTGCCCATGTAGCATAATACCTCTCTCGGTCTGCCCAGTTTACTCCAGAGGACAGGCAACACCAACACACCTGGAACAAGACAAGCTTCAGAAGCTGCCGGTTCAGCTAAGCAATGCTCTAACTATCCGCCTGTTGGGGTTTCGAACCTAGGCAAGTTGTTGACCAAGGTTTAACTATCTAAGACATGTCCCGCTGTATAAGTACTATGTATTCATAATGTCAATATTCCATTGTTGTCAGGTCATATGGATGTAGACTTGGCCAATGATAACAAACATTTAATTAAGTTGCATGTCCTTCACAGGACGTAGCAGTCAACCCCAGCATTTTCGCTGTTCGTGATTCCTGGTCAAAGTTTACTTTCAGTAGTTTGCCATTGCTTTCTGAACGACCGGCTCCTATACCTTGTTCGAAAAAAAAACAGCACCGCTGTGTTTTGAACCCGGGTATACGGGCTCATAAACCGCGTTTGTAAGCCCTTAGCCACAGAGACCGATATAACAAAGATACTGACCAATGAAAGGCTGTCTGTCTAAAGCAATACAAAATTGGTATTGTATTGCTATATAGAACCCATACTGTTATATGCATGTGGAACATGGACAATAAGCAGACAAGCTGAGAGACATCTTATGACAGTAGAAATGTGGTTTCTGGGGGAAATACAAAGACTACCATGACAGACAGAAAAACCAATAAGCAAGTCCTAGAAGCAATAAATGAAAACCGTAAATTGATTAGAAAAATTAGATTTAGTCGCAATTGTTTTTGATTCGTTATCAGGCGAAATATAGTTTAAAATTTAGTTACAACTGGCAAGATTGATGGGAAAGAGCAAGAGAAAGGCAGATAGGTGAATATCTTGATGACATGGCTACATGGCATAATCGAGACCAAAACGCATACCTGATCCAGGACTCTGGTGATCGTCTGAGATGGCAAACCATGACCACCCGCGCTTCTCGGTATGGCACATAATAGTGATGAATTGTGACCTCCCTTTTAGTTGGTCGTTCTTCAAAACACATTTGATGCTTCTGCGAGGCAATATCGACATTTGCACGCGTCAGTTTCAAATCCCCAGTGCCCATAGCTTTACATTTTTATATTGTCAATTGCATCCTCTTGTCATTAGTTGTTTCCTTTCCTAAACATGAGTTCCAATCAATACTATGAATTTATTTCTCAAGGTAAATAAAAATATCAGTCAATTAAGTTTCCTGTTCAGAGTTTTCAAGGACGAGTTCACAGGTTTTCTAAGAAAAAGTTGATGACGTCCAAAATAAGGCTGCATTAACCCTGATGATGTGGATTATTCCAGTCTCTAACTCGCCGAACAAGTGGGTAGACGATTGCTGTCATACTCGGACATACGTGTTTGAAATGGGCAGATGCGAAAATAAAGCCACTTCTTCCATAAGCCAATTCGCTTTTTGTGACAGAGTACCTCGAATAGTGACTGTCTGTGCTCAAGCTGGAATATGAGGTACATTTTAGTAACAGGAAATACTTCAGCTGACGTGTACAACAAGTTACAGTAGCAATGAAATACTCCAGACAACGTAATCCAGGAAAATGGGAATTAACAACTGAAAATAGATGTAAAAAATGGATGGAGAGAATGATCCTAGAAAAAAGGGATTTTAGTGTACATATTAATAGGAGTTTATTTCTGTCAATCATTTTCATAATTTGTGCGTAGATTGCATGCCTGGTAAGTTGGTGTATGAACAATAAATACAATGACATTATTTCGTTAAGAGAATGTAATTGGCAGATGAAACGTGACTATGAAATATATGATTCATTGTTGCATTCTTCTGTGAAACATGACAATGGCGTTCACATTGCCAATGTTTCATTTCCTGTTCAGACAATGCTTATAGTCCTAATAATTCTGGCATATTACATAATCTGTTGTAATCCAATAAATGTAACGTTCGACGTAGCCTGCCGGAATTAGTTCTTGAATGTCCTTCAAATTTAAAGGTTGTAACTGTAATTATACAGTTTCCATTGTACCTTATTTCCATGTAAAGTATCCTATAACATACAAAGTGCTGTGGTCTTCCCCTTGAGGTGTGTTAGGTACAGTGTGTTAACCTCATATTTTTACAGATCACTTGATACTCAGAATAACGTGTTCAGAATAACGTGTTCAGAATAACGCCGACCGCCGTTTCTTCTTATAGCATGTCCTGGTGGTTATTTTAGGCTGGACATCGGAATCCATATCTATTTTTTCTACACAGCAGTCCATACTTTTATATATAGGGTGTATTTTAATGAATGTGCAGTGTTTGCAAATATTGCCGGTCCAAGTTTTGTATTCACCCTCTGTAAAGTTCATGCAACATAATAGGTAAATATAAAACTTGGACCGGCAATATTTTCATACACTGCACAGTCATTAAAAATACACCCTGTACAATCGTTACAATCAAGGCAACTATTTAGCATATCTAATGTAAGATAGAATAAATCTTCAGTTATTTCTTCCACTGGCCCTTTTTGTGATGTAGTCGAGTCGTGAGCTCAGCTATCTCTTGTAAGTTTTCTTTAGATGATTTTTACTCTTGCGCTTCACTTTCATTTGCCAAGTATCGGGTGATCACTCGAAAATTCAGCAACTGTAGAGCAACGTAAGCTTTATTAGCTTTTACCTCCATTTGATAATTTCAACTAAACAAATCCACAATCGTAGTGCCATTAATTCTCAAGGAAATACACAACAGAACAACAGTACATGACACACAATGCCTCCCAATGAGGAGTGGGAATTTGCCATAGATTTAATAGATGAAGATAACATTTTCATTAATCGGGCGAATTTTAAATTCTTTTCACCGTACACACAACAGACCCCAAGACATGTATGGAGGTGCTAAACCTTGATAATGGCGACTCTACATAGTCACATTACGAAATGTATCACGCAGTATTCCGTCAATGTTATCAAATTCGAAAAGCATAATCCTACATCCCGAGTATGTCAGCAAACATTGTCACAGAAAACCTGTCTAGGGACCAGAGGTTGGCATTCACTCAGTCCCTCTACAGCAGTGGTTCTAAAACTGTCGGTGTGCTGATGCCGAGATAGCGGTTTCAACCCCTACACCGGTCAGTATGACTTAAATGTTGATTTCTCGTCCTTGACTTGGGGACGTAAATAACAAACTTAGAAATCGGAATTGCTAATTCAAGTGCAAAGATCAGTCCAGTCCATACACTGTGATATCTATCTATCTATCTATCTATCTATCTATCTATCTATCTATCTATCTATCTATCTATCTATCTATCTATCTATCTATCTATCTATCTATCTATCTATCTATCTATCTATCTATCTATCTATCTATCTATCTATCTATCTATCTATCTATCTATCTATCTATCTATCTATCTATCTATCTATCTATCTATCTATCTATCTATCTATCTATCTATCTATCTATCTATCTATCTATCTATCTATCTATCTATCTATCTATCTATCTATCTATCTATCTATCTATCTATCTATCTATCTATCTATCTATCTATCTATCTATCTATCTATCTATCTATCTATCTATCTATCTATCTATCTATCTATCTATCTATCTATCTATCTATCTATCTATCTATCTATCTATCTATCTATCTATCTATCTATCTATCTATCTATCTATCTATCTATCTATCTATCTATCTATCTATCTATCTATCTATCTATCTATCTATCTATCTATCTATCTATCTATCTATCTATCTATCTATCTATCTATCTATCTATCTATCTATCTATCTATCTATCTATCTATCTATCTATCTATCTATCTATCTATCTATCTATCTATCTATCTATCTATCTATCTATCTATCTATCTATCTATCTATCTATCTATCTATCTATCTATCTATCTATCTATCTATCTATCTATATAAATTGTCGTGGATTACCTTTAGTGTCGTCCCTGGAGTGAGGGTAATCAACACCCACATTATATTTTAACCCCCTATCATTATCCTGGAGAATCCACTAGATTCCGTCCACCACACTCCCTCAGTATATGGACACCTCTTTCTCTCTTTCTATCATCACTGGATCATGCCCCCTCTCATTCTTCCCCAACACAACATATTCAACAACTATAGCTTCTAAAAATTAATAACAATTAATTTATTAAAAGAAAAGTGTAATGTATGTGAGAAGTGTATGCGAAGAATGTGTGTCGTATACTATAATGTGTGTAGAATCGGACCAGCAGATTAGGAGCCAGTTCAGATCATCCTAGCAAGGTTACACCACAGCACGTTAGCTCAGCATATAAAGACCTCACCGAGCGATGTGTCTCTCCTGCCAGTCGCTGACTTTCTCTGGTAGCTCCTTGGTAATCCATACAATGATCATCCGAAATAGATACAGTCCATAGTTTAACACTGATCATGGATCGGTTACACACTGCATACTATAAGTCCCTATAGTTCTTAAATGTACCAATCCCTGTACTGTGAAAATAGGTATAACTGTTATTGGTAACACACTTGATTCTATTTATTGTCTAGATTATCACAAACACAATGTCCCTTGTAATATTCCACTGGAATCTACAACTCCATGTGAATGCTACGTTTAGTGTTCCTTTTTAATCCCTAGTGTTAATTTGATATGTAGTGTAAAAACGAACATCACCCATCCTAGGTGAACCCTACCACACAGGAATCGTTTATATGTTTTTGCTCAACTGAGCCATGTTCTGGTGGACCCTCCTGATTATGGGCCCAGCATAAACACTATTGTATAAACTTTCTTCTCTGAAGTTAGTCATCTTATTAAACATTGGCTGTTCATCTTGTGTTCTTCCTACCCGGAGTAGAACTTCATCAAAACCAGTGTAGAACTTCCTCGTAACTGGCGGGGAACCTGTTAGAGAAATAACACACCTGGTGAGAGCACTAGTCACTGACCTTACTAGCTGAGTGTAGGCCTACGGCCTCGCTCAGATATTTATCATCGAACTAATCTCTGTCATGGAGCAGAGGAGCTCATAACCTTGGTCAGAATTAGGATAAGACAAGGAAAAACCAATAGACAGAGTGCAGAACCCCAGTAGGCACCCCACTACACTATTCTCACTAGCAGAGCTAATTATCACCTCACTACCTTATTCTCAACTAGCAGAGCCAATTACCATATCACCCTAGCTAGTTTTTACAATGCAGCTGCCTACAGTCGCCGACACTCTTTTACTGCCTAACCACAACGCAACACACTACGTTGAAGTCCTAAACTCTAACTATCACCAGTCTATCCTACATTAATTATACCTAAATACAATCTATGGAGTACCTTATGTAACACTGCTTTACTCCTGAATCACATCTACATTTTGACATGAAAGGCACGTGTATATTAAATTTAATTAATCCCGAACACGGTAGATGTTTTCCAAATTCACACAGAGCTAGCGAAACACAGTCCGTCTAGGCCAACTCTCTTGTTTACAATCGCTGCAACAAGTTAGGTTTTTCAAACAGTCTTGGATTGTTCTAGCGGCGTCCTTTGATGTCAACACCAGATGGTCCCAAGGGCAGACTATCCATTTCCCTAACATCACAAGAATTATTGTCTCCCTTATCTCAACTACAGCACCCGTCTCTCATTTATCCTGCGAGTCGGCAAAATAACCTCGTCATATTTTCCGTCTCCCAGGGAATTCTCAAGGACGGCTGAACCGTTTGATCCCACCGTCGCCAGTAACAAACAACTTGCAGCTGCGAATCAGACTGTCTCTGATATCTGTATCATCTAATCGTTAACTTCAGTGGTTTTCGTGACACACACACACACACACACACACACACTACACACACACTATATATATATATATATATATATATATATATATATATATATATATATATATATATATATATATATATCCGCACAGTGGCAGGCAGGCAGGGAGATTTGCTCGCAGCAGACGAGCAATATCTCCGGCGGGCCTACTCTCCCTGGTCGTGGGAGCCGCACGAGTCAGGCGGGGAATCTGACGGTAGTAAACACTTACAAGGTCCAGACACTTGCGTTTGACAGGTGTACGCGCCCAGTGGTCCGGGCGCGTATACGACCCTTACCTGCGGGATTTGGCTGAACGCCTCTAAGTCAAATCACAAGGGTTTAGGGTCTGGCCATCGCTCGTCTCCTGCTCGTGGAGGCGAGGTCTTGGAGGTTTGACGCTGAGACGCCAGTGTCTGCAGCCTACCTTGTTGCAGACGTATTGGTTATCCATTCCTCTGGATCAAACAAAGCAAGGCCGAGAGAGGAAACATGTCGCTTGGGCACCATTGTTCTCTGAAGCTCTGCCCAGGCATTATGATGGAATTTTGGCCAAATTCCAACTCACACACTTTGGTCTTTCAAGACTGTAAGGTGCCACTATATATATATATATATATATATATATATATATATATATATATATATATATATATATATATATATATATATATATATACATCATCTCATCATGTTCCTCTTGTACCTTGCGGTGTCGAGGTGAAGTATAAACATCGTGAGAGTGCCCGATTATGGGCTTCATATATCGATATTCCCATGGACTCTGCTATTCCCTCCTTCCAACGTTTACATGGTCGGTCTCCTCCTCTGTTTCCATCTGGTCTGTACATCATTGCTTGTCGTGGTATGCTGTTGACTGGTAACCTACTTGCATGGCTAAACCATTTCACTTGCTGCTTTCTAATAAATTCTAGTGCTGCTTTAACCCCCACAGTAGTCCTATTTCTTCATTTCTGATCTTATCTCTTCTTGATACGTTGAGTATTCTTCTCAGGAATCTCATTTCTGTTGTTGTGATTTTTCTTTTCTCTTTTTCTATCATTGTCCAGGTTTGGCATTGGTAGCATGGAGTTGGTATGAAGATTGTGTTGTAAAGTGCTTTCTTTGTAGTTATTGATACATGTTTGTTCTTTAGTATTGGTGCCATTTGTCCAATGAGTTAGTTTGCCTTATTGCACCTATTTTCGATCTCGTCTTCTGATCTGCCATTTGATGATATATTTCCTAGGATCTTGAAACTCTTTACTTGTTTCAAGGTATGTTCGTTTAGGTGAATTGTTGTTATTTGTTCTTCTTTACTTATAGTAATTACCTCTGTTTTGCTTGTGCTAATTTTCATGTTATGTTCCCTACACATTTCGTTTAGACTATTCATGTGGTCTTGTAATTCAGCTTCTGATTTTGCTATTAGTGACTGGTCGTCCGCAAACAGGAGTTATCTAATGGTTAGATTTGCAGATGCTTCTTCTTCTGTCTTCTCTTCATGCGGTATTCTTGCTATCTCTGTTTGGCTGGTTTCTTTACATATGTTGTCTATATATGTTATGAACAAGAGAGGGGACAGGACACAACCTTGTCGTACTCCAGATCTTATGGTGAAGGGTTCCGAGTGTCCTCCAGTTGCTCTCACTATGCATTCACTGTTGTTGTATAAACTTCTACATAGGTTTGTTAGATGTGCACTCACTCAATATTGTTTAAAGATTTTCCACAGCTTGTTTCTATCTACTCTATCGAATGCCTTTACTTGGTCGACAAAGGCTAAGTAGAGTGTTTCATTGAATTCGATTGATTTTTCTATACGTTTTCTAAGAGCAAACATGGCGTCTGTGCATCCTTTGTTTTTCCGAAATCCAAGTTGTGTTTCGCTTAGCTGGGGTTCTAAAGTAGTTTGTAGTCTTTTTTCAAGAATTTTGCAATATATATATATGAGCGAAGAGAAGAGAGGCGCTGGAGAACATCGTGACAACTGGAAAGATCGAGGGGAAGAGAGGCATAGGCAGACCACGAGACATGATGCTTAATGGATTGCGACGGTGGGATGGAGGAATATCAACGACAGAGTTGATACAGAAAACCAAGGACAGATATCTGTGGAGAGTCATAAACGTCTACGCCAGTCGGCACGGCACTTGATGATGATGATGATGATGATGATATATATATATATATATATATATATATATATATATATATATATATATATATATATATATATATATATATATATATATATATATATATCGTTCATTTGAACCCTGTTCCAATGGCTTTATTACAAAAGCCATTGGAACGGAAACATTAACAGGTGTGGTAGAATTAAACAAAGCATTCATTTTGAATGAATTATGCACCATGGGTTGGTCAGAAGAAGTCGCCGTAGTCATTCAGGCAAGCATCCCATTGTTTAGGTAGGCGGCGAATGCCGTCCGCAAAAAAAGATTCTGGTTGCTCACTGAACCAAGTGTTTACTGCGTTCATTACGTCTGCATCTGTGTGAAATCGTTGCCCCTTGAGAGCTTTATTGTTTAGAGGTTTGAACAAATGAAAATCACATGTTGACAAATCAGGACTATAGGCTGGATGTTGCAGAATCTCCCACTTCTTCCAAGATAATGCTTCCTGCACAATCTTTGCAACATGTGGACGAGCATTATCGTGCAACAAAATCACACCGCGAGAAAGCATGCCGGGTCGTTTATTCTTGATGGCTTATTACAGCTTGTCTAGTGATTCCAAGTAGTGGGTAGAGTTGATACTGACACAAAGTTCTTTAAAGTCAGCCAACAATAGAACTGCGTGGTCAAAAACTGCGCTCAGCATAACCTTACCAGCGGAAACCTGTAACTTGAATTGTTTGGCTTTTGTTGATCCAGCATGCTTCCATTGCATGATCTCTGCTTTGCTGCTTGGCTCAAAGTGGTGACACCATTATTCATCGCCTGCCACTATGCGGAGGAGAAATGCATCACCACTGCCCCCATTCTGTAACGCAGCAAGTGGTTCAAACACCATCCCATGCGTTCCTCTTTTTGGTGTTCAGTCAACATCCGTGGTACCCACTGTGAACACACCTTCCGATGTTGCCGTTCCTTACGATCGACACTTTGAATTGTCCCAATTGACACATCAAATTATTTTGCTAGCGAACGTATGCTTCGACAACGGTTTGTCTGTACTGCTACATCAATTTTGGCGATGGTGTTTTCTGTTGCAACAATATGCGCTTGACCCAGCCGTCGAAGGTCTGTCGTGAACTTACGTCATTTCCGAAACAATCGTGCCCAGTCTGTCACTGTTGTCTTCGACACACATTTGTTACCGTACGCTGCCTGCATTCTTCAATGAATGTCCGCTGGTCGACATCCGTCAAATGAAAGAAACTGAATTTACCGCACTGTGAGCTCCTTAGGATGGATTTTGGATCAACCCGGTCATTTTCTCAACGGTCAGAAATAGAACCTATGTATCATGGAACGATAAGCACGTGTGCTTTTATTCATTGGTATATATATATATATATATATATATATATATATATATATATATATATATATATATATATATATATATATATATATATATATATATATATATATTCGTGTGTGTATGAATGTTTGTATTGATGTGTCTCTGTGTATGTATGTGTGTCTGTCTACCTTTCTATCTAATAACATAGTGATATTATACATTGTTTATGTTCACAACATTCATGTGATAGTAATTTTGTTTCTATGAGAATGTCACATGCGCAATAGATAATTGATGCACGAACGATGAGTGGCTGGAAGGGCCGAACGTTAGGGCCTGACTCCAATTTGTTAATCAGAGAAGATCGTTCATTTGTTAAATATACAAAAAAGTATTAGTTACGTCGACTATCTCGTGTTGCGAAGGTTGTATGTTCGTTTCTGAGCGACATTCGGTTTACGAGTGCATTTGTCTTTTAGACTCCTAGGGATCGTCGCTGGAGCAAAGGAATCATTGCAAAATGAATCAGTGCCACGCTTGCGGCAGGCCAGCCTGGGGAAAGGGAGCAAGCCGTATGTGATAAAACCCGGTGCAATGAAGTCAATCCTCTTGCATGTTAACAACCCTTTTTTGTTAGTACTCACAAACTGTACGCACTAAATCAACACGCAATGATTTAAAGACGGCAGAAAGAGCGGGCTGAATGTTACGTACCGCAATCGACTTGAAATGTTTTCAGAATTTAGTGAACATTATCTCCCTTTCTGTGCTATTGAATGTCATGAAATGGATATGAGGTTTAATCCACTTCATGTCTCACAACGTGACATTTAGGATGCAGAACAACTTCCGACGCGATCTCAGGAACCAGACAAAACACCTGACAAGGGGGGCCACTGTGAACGACTTGAGGCATGCTGGGTATAGGCTACTAGCCTGATATGTTTGTAGATCTATCGACAGTCCATGTGTGATGCCATTAAAATAACGCCGGCCAACTTTACTTCCCAGCACACTTTCTCATACACGTTTTAGGCAAGGTAAATTGTCAACATCCGCATATTTGGCCTGCACTATAGATACACCTGATTCACGGAAAGTGAATGAATAAATTAGGAAAAGCTTGGAAGCCACAGACATGGCTCCGAAGACTAGTGGTGCAATACCTTGGACTGCCGGTGTAACTAACAACCATTGCCTTAAGAAGGTTAATGAAAGTAGAACAGAATATACAGCTATGCAGACAAAGACCATTATGTTGTCTTAGGCATTGGAAAACATCATGACCACTGGAAAGATCAAAAGGTGAATAGGCAGAGTCATACTGAGTTAAATAATGCTGGATGGACTGAGAAGGTGGCATGGAGACGTATCTTCAGAGAGAACCAGAACACGAAGAACCCAGATCTGTGGAGAGACATGAGCGTCTACGCCAGTTGGCAGGGCGCATGATGATGATTATGTAACATTGGAGATTCGAACATATGACCACTGTGTCGGCGAACGTGTCTGCTAGCACTACCATGACTCCCAGAAACACAGTTGCATTCTTTGTTTGTTTGTTTGATTGTTTTTTTGTTTTTTTTTAAAATACAGACATCTAGACATTGAGCTGAGAGAAGACAAGGAAGATAGATCTACAGCCGAGGCCCAGACCAGACAACAGACATGGTTCAAACCCCTTACCGTATCAAAGACTGACATATGCAAATGGCGACGTTCCAAACAATAAAAGAAATAGAACACAAAATTAAAAGAATAACAAAAAAAAAAAAAAAACGAGGAATAAATGTGCTTCTGCGCTTGACCAGCAAAACACTCCAAGAAACTGTCATCAGAATCCAAGTTTATCTGTCATCTGAACCGACAATTCCGGAGTTAGACAGATGTCATCTCTAGCCATGTTTATGTTGTTCATAGCTGGAGTTGCCGAACATCTGGCTGGTGTTCAGACAGTGTAATGCAAAAACAATCACAGACTAGTTTGCACTTTGTAGCTGCGCCATAGAATACATGCGTTATTGTTCTAGAGACAGACACCTCGTGTTAATCTTCTGCATCACGTCTTGAGCATGAGAACAGTACTAGGTGGTCTGTTTCAGAAGGGCATAGGAATCTTCTGTCTTTTAATTGAGAGGAAACATGTTGTATAGCACCAGAGGTCTCAACATTTCATATGAAGCAAGCATGGACCTAGAACCAAACACGTGGGCATTGAACCGTTAGGATGCAAGTGGAGTGGTTGATGGACGCCGTGGCCGAGAGGTCATATTGTCCGCCTCAGGCTTAGAAAGTTCCAGGTTTCTTTCCGCTAGCTCGCTTTGAACTCAAGCGTAGTCCATACACACCTCTTATAGTAGTGCTCGACTGAATTTTGCGTGTGGTTTTTCCTATTAACAGTGTCCCTCGCCATCGGGCGAACCCATCCCGACTTCAGAGGTACTTGCAATTTACGTCCCCAAGTCAATTAGTATATGGCTGAGAATTTGTCCATGAACCAATGTCACCTGATTATATTACTCTTCATCCTGATCTCTTCAGTATTAAGATCGGATAGATAACCCCGCTCGGATAAGGGCGGAAAGACTGGAGATCCCATGTGCACGTTACAATTCCACGGCAAATGGAATTGCAACGATCATAAGGGCGCCGTCGTGGCAAAAACGTAAACCTACACACGGGTGAATAAAGCCCGTTCGTTACATTGGATGGTTTTAGAGCAGTGGTTCTCAACTGGAGGGGGGGGGGTGTGTGTGTGGGGGGGGGGGGGGGGGGGATTTTAGGGTTTCTAGAGGAGGAAGTAAGATTATTCAAGATCGCGTTAATACAAGAACCGATTACTTGATATTTTTTTTCCCTCCATACTTTAAGGTTCTGTATTTCTCACCCTTTTGAAATTCATTTTATAACGTAAGTAGCCCCGCAAATCACTTGTTATGTAGACATCTAGACTTGTATAGTAGGTGTTATTAAATTTAGCTTCCATTTTTACTGTTTAGGGAGGGGGATTTATAGGGATGAAATACGAAAACGGGGGGGGGGGGGGGTGACATTCTGATCATATGGGTGAAGCGGTGCATGGGCCAAATAAGGTTGAGAAACCATGGTTTGGAGGAAGTAGACATTATACAAATGCTTGTCGACGCCAGACAGTCATCTGTGAGGTGCATAATAAGGTGTGATGCTCTCTTCTCGAAAGAAGAACAAAGAAGAGGAATGCCGTTAAGGTTAGTTTAGTACACTACTAGGATTGATTAAGACACCTATCACACTGGCTGACACAGTGAATCCGCTCGAAATGCTATACCAAATAGTTAATTTCAATGAAACCACAATGCTACAACTACCACAGATTCTACAACGAAAACGGCAGAAGATCTTAAAGAGTAAATTTTTGTGAAACTATATGTTCAGACCGACGACAGATTATTATTCGGATCCTGTCGATGTGTCATAGGAGGACAAGGTATCAAGGACAGGAAGATGTAATTTCCTATACTTAAGTGCTCAAAGACAAAGAAGCGCAACACTGACTTTTAATGGGCCAGAGAAGAAAAGGACAATAAGGAGAAATAGAGAAAGAGCACTGTGTATATCCTCCTCTGTTAACAAGAAAAGGGGTAGAATTTAGACAGAAGATTCCAGGAGTTCTTAGGGCGGGGGATGTACTGTTGTACACCCCAGACAGAAGATTACACTGCTGGACTGTAACAGGATCAATGAGTTTACACAACAAACTACAGACTAAACAAAACAAATTAAGAACAACAAAATTAGGTTTTTATTGACAGAACTGCATGGTTTAGTGACAAACAGGCATCCTGGCATGTCACATAACTGACATATACAGAAATGGGAACCTATTTTCCCACAGTAATCACTGCTGCCTAACATCGCTATGCACATGACTAGGTACCCATCTCCACAAACCAACGAGGACATCACAACAAAGAAACCTCAATGTAAACAACAACGGTAACAGCAGGTATGGACTCTCTATTGTAATCGTCTCAGGACTCCTGGACAGTCAGTACATACAGAAATGGGAATCTGAAATCCCACAGTTAGAGATAACTGCTGCCTAGCACTGACCTACAGGGGCGGTCTCTAAATGACAGTGAGACCTCAATCATGTTCAGTTGAGTCGAAGGGCACCCTAAATACACACACAAGACACCCGCATCACATAAGTCGACTGGAACCAGATACAGCGAAAAACCATAACATAACGAGTAACAAAACTATAACCCTAACAGCAGAGATATAGTGGCATAAACACGCATAAACAGGTATACGAAGGGGATGTGAGTGGCCTACGACATTAACCAGAGCCGGGGCTCAAGTTTGCTCTACAACCCAACCATGGCCTGGGTTCACTACCAAGAGTGGGCTCACAAATTGCCAGTCATTTTGATGGATTTCCTCGGTCCTCGTGTGTGGACCACACAAAGCCAGTCTTGGTTCAATAGAGGCATTTGTGACTCCCTTGCTCTGGTCCAGTGACTGGGGAGGGCTGGTTAAAGCCTCCATATTTTATAATCTACATGAAAACAGTGATCTACAAAATCGCTCCTTCGGCCACGGTTGTCTGGTTTAGAGAGACAGGGAAACTGACACGCGCCTCTATTTATCCTTGCTTCCAGAGCGGCTTCCCATCATACCCCAGGGCACTGCAATGGATGCTGGTATTGTTAGCATCATCAACATCATGTGTCGCGTCAGGCTATCACAGTTGTAAACTGTATATATTTTTAACTCAAAAGTAGTCCATACACGTGCTACTACTTTAACACAGTTGATTGGTTTTTGCGTATGGATTAGCTTTCCCTATTACCAGTGTCATTTACCTTCAGACGAATTCACTCCGACTTCAGAGGTAATTGTAATTTACGTACCCAAGGACGGCCGGCTTCGTGGCTTAGAGGTTATGACTTTTCTCCGTAATCTCGTATACTCTCGTCGGCAACGTGATGACGATTCAAATCAGTAGTGGTTCGAATCGCATCGGTAACTTACGGGTATGTGAGCCGGCCGCTCAGAAACAATGGCAAACTACTGAGCGTAATCTTGCCAAGAGATCAACATACAGCTGAAAGATGCTGGTGTTGACAGCTAAGTCCTGTAAAGGATATGCTATTTAAAAAAAAAAAAAGTTAAGGCCGAGAAGTCAACAATTTAGTCCAGTTGGCCTAAGTAGGGATGGAACCATTTACCTCGGCATCAGAACACCGTATGTTTAATAACGAGCCATGCTGACCTCAAAATAGTGATTTAATTGCACGGTTTTGAAGCTACTATCAGCTCGTGGTCTGAATATCTATTCTCGTGTTGAAGCTACTATCAGCTAGTGGTCTGAATGTCCATTCTCGTGTTGAAGCTACTATTAAGTAGTGGTCTGAATGTCCATTCCCGTGTTGAAACTACTATCAGCTAGTGGTCTGAATGTCCATTCTCGTGTTGAAGCTACTATTAAGTAGTGGTCTGAATGTCCATTCTTGTGTTGAAGCTACTATCAGCTGGTGTTCTGAATATCCATTCTCGTGTTGAAGCTGCTATCAACTAGTGGTCTGAATGTCCATTCTCGTGTTGAAACTACTATCAGCTAGTGATCTTACAGTCCATTTTCGTGTTGAGTGTATGTTTACCTTTGTAACCACCCACACAGTGGGTGGATGATAGCATAGCGGCTACCACGCTTGTCTGCCGGCTCAGTGGTTATCTGTTCGAATCTCCGTTTAGTTAGTGAACTTTTTTCCAGGTGATTTTCAGGGAAGTGAATTCGGCCAACCTGATTTGGCCATATCACCCATTCAGTGCCGATTGGTCTATATAAGAGTTCAAGGCAAGACGATCGACTTCAGAACACCGGGTTCTATTACATATGGCTCGGGTTTCATTCCACAGAGCGGCCAGGCAACAGTGTCACACAAAGCACGAGCTCCGTAGTTCCAGAGACAACCCCAGTCCTAATAAGGGACTCCGAAACAAACCAACGACTTTCATAGCGTGAGGCAGGCAGCTTAACCACTTCGCCATGCAATTCCCCCGAACTTAAAATAAAATGGGATCCTATATTTTATTTTACTTTGATTTTGATTTTTTTTTATTTTACATTTGGTGCCCGTTCCTTCACCCTGTATTTTACTTTTCTTACATTTGGTGCCCTTTCCTTCACCCTGTATTCTACTTTTCTCACATTTCGTGCCCTTTCTTTCACCCCGGTATTTAACTGAAGTGATGACAAGGGTCCACAACCGGTGGTTGCCATGGTAATTATTTAGCAGACCCATCTCTTTCGATGACTGAGAGTTCGCACTCTATTCTGTTGAAAACGGAAAGTACACAGTACTGGCAGATTGTAGATTAACTGCCGGAAAGAGAAAGAAGCCTGCGGTAATGTGACTGACAAACGAGACGGGGTCACTGAATGAGGGTACACAAGAAGATGGGCGCAGGAATAGATGGACACATAGTTTGATGTTGGACAGGCTGTGAGATGGGGGAGAGTGACTGAGAACTAAGTCATTCAAACGGCATTACAATTGTAGGATATCTATTTTATTGTTTTGTTTGTCTCCTGGTGTGAATGACCACTTTAACTACACATTGACATCTACACAAGTGGAGGATGTGATAGCACAGTTGCTCTACGTTTTCCGGCCAGCCCTGTGGTCATATGTTCGAATCCTCATAACTATAGACCTGCGTTCCCAGGCCAAACCTAGATACGGGGTATTACCGGGGGAAAAAAAAATCAAAGGGGGCCCCCCCCGGGGGCCCCCCATATGCAAATGCGACGTTCCAAACAATAAAGAAATAGAACACAAATTAAAAGAATAACAAAAAAAAAAAAAACGAGGAATAAATGTGCTTCTGCGCTTGACCAGCAAAACACTCCAAGAAACTGTCATCAGAATCCAAGTTTATCTGTCATCTGAACCGACAATTCCGGAGTTAGACAGATGTCATCTCTAGCCATGTTTATGTTGTTCATAGCTGGAGTTGCCGAACATCTGGCTGGTGTTCAGACAGTGTAATGCAAAAACAATCACAGACTAGTTTGCACTTTGTAGCTGCGCCATAGAATACATGCGTTATTGTTCTAGAGACAGACACTCGTGTTAATCTTCTGCATCACGTCTTGAGCATGAGAACAGTACTAGGTGGTCTGTTTCAGAAGGGCATAGGAATCTTCTGTCTTTTAATTGAGAGGAAACATGTTGTATAGCACCAGAGGTCTCAACATTTCATATGAAGCAAGCATGGACCTAGAACCAAACACGTGGGCATTGAACCGTTAGGATGCAAGTGGAGTGGTTGATGGACGCCGTGGCCGAGAGGTCATATTGTCCGCTTCAGGCTTAGAAAGTTCCAGGTTTCTTTCCGCTAGCTCGCTTTGAACTCAAGCGTAGTCCATACACACCTCTTATAGTAGTGCTCGACTGAATTTTGCGTGTGGTTTTTCCTGTTAACAGTGTCCCTCGCCATCGGGCGAACCCATCCCGACTTCAGAGGTACTTGCAATTTACGTCCCCAAGTCAATTAGTATATGGCTGAGAATTTGTCCATGAACCAATGTCACCTGATTATATTACTCTTCCTCCTGATCTCTTCAGTATTAAGATCGGATAGATAACCCGCTCGGATAAGGCGGAAAGACTGGAGATCCCATGTGCACGTTACAATTCCACGGCAAATGGGAATTGCAACGATCATAAGGGCGCCGTCGTGGCAAAAACGTAAACCTACACACGGGTGAATAAAGCCCGTTCGTTACATTGGATGGTTTAGAGCAGTGGTTCTCAACCGGAGGGGGGGGGGTGTGTGTGTGGGGGGGGGGGGGGGGATTTTAGGGTTTCTAGAGGAGGAAGTAAGATTATTTCAAGATCGCGTTAATACAAGAACCGATTACTTGATATTTTTTTCCCTCCATACTTTAAGGTTCTGTATTTCTCACCCTTTTGAAATTCATTTTATAACGTAAGTAGCCCCGCAAATCACTTTTTATGTAGACATCTAGACTTGTTATAGTAGGTGTTATTAAATTTAGCTTCCATTTTTACTGTTTAGGGAGGGGGATTTATAGGGATGAAATACGAAAACGGGGGGGGGGGGGGGGGGGGGTGACATTCTGATCATATGGTGAAGCGGTGCATGGGCCAAATAAGGTTGAGAACCACTGGTTTGGAGGAAGTAGACATTATACAAATGCTTGTCGACGCCAGACAGTCATCTGTGAGGTGCATAATAAGGTGTGATGCTCTCTTCTCGAAAGAAGAACAAAGAAGAGGAATGCCGTTAAGGTTAGTTTAGTACACTACTAGGATTGATTAAGACACCTATCACACTGGCTGACACAGTGAATCCGCTCGAAATGCTATACCAAATAGTTAATTTCAATGAAACCACAATGCTACAACTACCACAGATTCTACAACGAAAACGGCAGAAGATCTTAAAGAGTAAATGTTTGTGAAACTATATGTTCAGACCGACGACAGATTATTATTCGGATCCTGTCGATGTGTCATAGGAGGACAAGGTATCAAGGACAGGAAGATGTAATTTCCTATACTTAAGTGCTCAAAGACAAAGAAGCGCAACGCTGACTTTTAATGGGCCAGAGAAGAAAAGGACAATAAGGAGAAATAGAGAAAGAGCACTGTGTATATCCTCCTCTGTTAACAAGAAAAAGGGTAGAATTTAGACAGAAGATTCCAGGAGTTCTTAGGGCGGGGGATGTACTGTTGTACACCCCAGACAGAAGATTACACTGCTGGACTGCAACAGGATCAATGAGTTTACACAACAAACTACAGACTAAACAAAACAAATTAAGAACAACAAAATTAGGTTTTTATTGACAGAACTGCATGGTTTAGTGACAAACAGGCATCCTGGCATGTCACATAACTGACATATACAGAAATGGGAACCTATTTTCCCACAGTAATCACTGCTGCCTAACATCGCTATGCACATGACTAGGTACCCATCTCCACAAACGAACGAGGACATCACAACAAAGAAACCTCAATGTAAACAACAACGGTAACAGCAGGTATGGACTCTCTATTGTAATCGTCTCAGGACTCCTGGACAGTCAGTACATACAGAAATGGGAATCTGAAATCCCACAGTTAGAGATAACTGCTGCCTAGCACTGACCACAGGGGCGGTCTCTAAATGACAGTGAGACCTCAATCATGTTCAGTTGAGTCGAAGGGCACCCTAAATACACACACAAGACACCCGCATCACATAAGTCGACTGGACCAGATACAGCGAAGAAGCCATAACATAACGGAGTAACAAAACTATAACCCTAACAGCAGAGATATAGTGGCATAAACACGCATAAACAGGTATACGAAGGGGATGTGAGTGGCCTACGACATTAACCAGAGCCGGGGCTCAAGTTTGCTCTACAACCACAACCATGGCCTGGGTTCACTACCAAGAGTGGGCTCACAAATTGCCAGTCATTTTGATGGACTTCCTCGGTCCTCGTGTGTGGACCACACAAGCCAGTCTTGGTTCAATAGAGGCATTTGTGACTCCCTGCTCTGGTCCAGTGACTGGGGAGGGCTGGTTAAAGCCTCCATATTTTATAATCTACATGAAAACAGTGATCTACAAAATCGCTCCTTCGGCCACGGTTGTCTGGTTTTGAGAGACCGGGAAACTGACACGCGCCTCTATTTATCCTTGCTTCCAGAGCGGCTTCCCATCATACCCCAGGGCACTGCACTGGATGCTGGTATTGTTAGCATCATCAACATCATGTGTCGCGTCAGGCTATCACAGTTGTAAACTGTATATATTTTTTAACTCAAAAGTAGTCCATACACGTGCTACTACTTTTAACACAGTTGATTGGTTTTTGCGTATGGATTAGCTTTCCCTATTACCAGTGTCATTTACCTTCAGACGAATTCACTCCGACTTCAGAGGTAATTGTAATTTACGTACCCAAGGACGGCCGGCTTCGTGGCTTAGAGGTTATGACTTTTCTCCGTAATCTCGTATACTCTCGTCGGCAACGTGATGACGGTTCAAATCAGTAGTGGTTCGAATCGCATCGGTAACTTACGGGGTATGTGAGCCGGCCGCTCAGAAACAATGGCAAACTACTGAGCGTAATCTTGCCAAGAGATCAACATACAGCTGAAAGATGCTGGTGTTGACAGCTAAGTCCTGTAAAGGATATGCTATTTAAAAAAAAAAAAAAGTTAAGGCCGAGAAGTCAACAATTTAGTCCAGTTGGCCTAAGTAGGGATGGAACCATTTACCTCGGCATCAGAACACCGTATGTTTAATAACGAGCCATGCTGACCTCAAAATAGTGATTTAATTGCACGGTTTTGAAGCTACTATCAGCTCGTGGTCTGAATATCTATTCTCGTGTTGAAGCTACTATCAGCTAGTGGTCTGAATGTCCATTCTCGTGTTGAAGCTACTATTAAGTAGTGGTCTGAATGTCCATTCCCGTGTTGAAACTACTATCAGCTAGTGGTCTGAATGTCCATTCTCGTGTTGAAGCTACTATTAAGTAGTGGTCTGAATGTCCATTCTTGTGTTGAAGCTACTATCAGCTGGTGTTCTGAATATCCATTCTCGTGTTGAAGCTGCTATCAACTAGTGGTCTGAATGTCCATTCTCGTGTTGAAACTACTATCAGCTAGTGATCTTACAGTCCATTTTCGTGTTGAGTGTATGTTTACCTTTGTAACCACCCACACAGTGGGTGGATGATAGCATAGCGGCTACCACGCTTGTCTGCCGGCTCAGTGGTTATCTGTTCGAATCTCCGTTTAGTTAGTGAACTTTTTTCCAGGTGATTTTCAGGGAAGTGAATTCGGCCAACCTGATTTGGCCATATCACCCATTCAGTGCCGATTGGTCTATATAAGAGTTCAAGGCAAGACGATCGACTTCAGAACACCGGGTTCTATTACATATGGCTCGGGTTTCATTCCACAGAGCGGCCAGGCAACAGTGTCACACAAAGCACGAGCTCCGTAGTTCCAGAGACAACCCCAGTCCTAATAAGGGACTCCGAAACAAACCAACGACTTTCATAGCGTGAGGCAGGCAGCTTAACCACTTCGCCATGCAATTCCCCCGAACTTAAAATAAAATGGGATCCTATATTTTATTTTACTTTGATTTTGATTTTTTTTTATTTTACATTTGGTGCCCGTTCCTTCACCCTGTATTTTACTTTTCTTACATTTGGTGCCCTTTCCTTCACCCTGTATTCTACTTTTCTCACATTTCGTGCCCTTTCTTTCACCCCGGTATTTAACTGAAGTGATGACAAGGGTCCACAACCGGTGGTTGCCATGGTAATTATTTAGCAGACCCATCTCTTTCGATGACTGAGAGTTCGCACTCTATTCTGTTGAAAACGGAAAGTACACAGTACTGGCAGATTGTAGATTAACTGCCGGAAAGAGAAAGAAGCCTGCGGTAATGTGACTGACAAACGAGACGGGGTCACTGAATGAGGGTACACAAGAAGATGGGCGCAGGAATAGATGGACACATAGTTTTGATGTTGGACAGGCTGTGAGATGGGGGAGAGTGACTGAGAACTAAGTCATTCAAACGGCATTTACCAATTGTAGGATATCTTATTTTATTGTTTTGTTTGTCTCCTGGTGTGAATGACCACTTTAACTACACATTGACATCTACACAAGTGGAGGATGTGATAGCACAGTTGCTCTTACGTTTTCCGGCCAGCCCTGTGGTCATATGTTCGAATCCTCATAACTATAGACCTGCGTTCCCAGGCCAACCCAGATTACAGGTGGTACTAGGACATATCTGGGTAGGTAAAGATGACCACTCTGATACTTACCATATCACCCACCTGAATACCAACTGAGCATTAAACTCGAGTTATTAGAGTTAATTATGAAAGCACATTTTTTATACTGTGTTCGACGAACAATAATCCATTGTTCAATTATATCGATGCATGATCGATTAGGCTATTCCAGTTGTTCCTATGCGAACAGGACTTAAATTTCAATCTTAGGCTACCGTAGGGATAACAAACTAAACATTAGAACAATAGCAGTGACTATGTGTTAGTACTTCATCCAAGTTTTATTCATTTATTCACATCATGTGTTATACAGCGCTGCAGATTGCCTCTGACAAGATGCAGAGAAATATGACAGGCAAGAAATCGAGCACTATATTGTTTATGGCTTCTGTGTTTGAACTAAATTTTAGTTTTGATTTAGTCGACGTATCAACATCACGGCACACGGGTGTAACCAATAAGTGCTCCGTTCTACTCCTTATTCAGGCCTGAATTCGGAGAATCTCAGCTCAGTGCACGAACTCCGTAGCACCGGCGATGATACTGAAATACTTTGGGTAGATTTTTAACTCGAAATTTTGCCCGGGCAGCGCCGTTAGGCTACTCTTTTTCGATTTCCAACTGCCAAGGGATTTTTTACTTGCGCAACAATACACACGGGCGTCCGATCTCACTACCCAGAGACCAGAGGAAATCTTGTTACTAGAAGTCCAAGTCACAAAAATTCCGGCCTTCACCTGGCTTGAACCCAGGACCTCCAGCACACAAGGCGGACACCATACCGCGAGACCATTCAGGCCGCCCCCCCCCCCCCCCCCCCCCCCCCCCCGCTTATCCCCGAGCATTAAACTGGAGTTAGTAGAGTTAATAAAGAAAGCTCATTTCTTATACTGTGATAGACGAACAATAATCGATTGTTCAAATACATCGATGCATTATCAACTATTCCAGTTGTTCCTATGCGAACAGAAGGACTTCAATTTCTGTGTGTTTATTAAAAAAGGGAATAAATGGTTTTGAATCAAATATGAAGCTAGCATCATACACCCAATAAGTCTCATGACTTGAGAAAGGATGTTGTAGGTTTTTACAATCCTTTTTCATATAATGACACTTGTAGAGAACAAACTAATGTACAAAAGTCGTTATTTTTCTTGTTGATGTTGTTATTGCCACATTTATGTACCGGTTGTTGTCGATTTGGAGAAAAAGAAACAGTCTGAGATACAGAGAAAGAGATACTGAAATAGAGATACATAGATATATAGAAAGTAATATTTGGTTTGTTTTGGCTTGTAAAGTATGGCTTTCTTGTCACAAGTATATGTCGCTGAGTGTTCCAGTTCTCTCAGATAGGTCACATAAGGATAATTTCAGCACGGTGTACAAACTCTATAGATCCTTTTAAAAACATCTACGATGGGCGTTCAGAAAGTAAAGCACCACGCCATTTTTCACAGGAGCCGTTTATTAAAAAAGCATGACATTTTTACACAATAAACATGGATATGTCTTATAAATATCGGTATTATTCAACATTATCCCCATAAACGTGTACAGCTTTATGCCAACACGAAACAAGTGCATGTACTCCTTGCCCGTACCAAAGTTTATATTGATCATGTAGTCATTTCTACTCTGCATGAATCGCTCCTTCATCTTATTAGAGGGTGCCAAATCTCGACTATAGGGACTATATTCCAACCCAATTTGATGATTGCTAACTGTGTTGCCAGACGTGTGTGAGGGAGCGCATGTTCGTGAAGGAGAAGCAGGTCTGTTGGATTCTTGTGTAGCCGAACTATACGATGACGTTGATTGAGTTTTTTCAATGTTTATTGCAAGCTTGCAAATTTATTGTCTCTCCACTTGGCATAACTTCCAAAAGGATCCCACCTTCACAGTGTCCCAAAAGATAGTGATCATGATCTTTCCAGCTGAAGGAATTGCATTGAATTTCTTTCTTCGTGGTGATTGGGGATGATGCCACTCCAATGACTTTCGTTTTGTCTCAGGTTCAAAATGATGTACCAAAGTTTAGTCACCTGTAACGATCTTAGCCAAAATGTTCTCTCACTAAGCATTGAAATGCTCCAACAATTCATAAGAAATTGCTTTCCTTTGCAATCGGTTATCATTTGTAAAACTTCGAGGTACATATCTTGCGTAAACCTTAGACAATCCGAGAGTTTTTATAAATGCATTTTGCACTACCATTGCCGACTGACAGCTGTAAGGCCAATTGTTGAGAAGTGATTCACCTATCAGTAAGAATAATGCTCTAAGCCTATTTCAACATTTCTGCATTGGTGGCTGTGGCAGGACATCCACAGCGCGGCCGATCAAGCAGCTCCGTATCTCCACTTCTTGATTCTTTGGTTCTCTGAACCCAGCCACTGACTGTACTTCCATAGACATCACATAAACGCTTGTGAATGTTTACAACAGTTTCCTTCGCTGCAACGAGAAAATCTATCACATTACACTGCTTATAACGCTAATTGCTAACACGCTCCATTTCAACGGTTTAGAGCAGGTATATTATTTAGCCACGTGGGTTGCAATTTAGTGCACGCAATCAGTACATGCCGTATATGATGTGTGCAAAATTTCATATTTCTATCTTTATTATTACTTGAGAAAAACTATATGGTGCATTATTTTTTGAACGACCCCATGTATATGTATGCGGACGATTTGGAAGCAAATCGCCTTAGGCTGGTTTTCATAAAAAAAAGTTAGAAGAGTCGGTCGTTCAGAAAGCTATGTCAAACTACTGAACTGAACGTAAACTTGCCAAGAAATCACAAAGAAGCCACACATGCTGGGATTGACTGCGACGTCCTGTAAAGGATATGCAACTACTATTATATACTTTAAAAATATGTATGTACACCAGAATCTCGCATACTACAAACAATCGTTTGTAAATAGGTTTTCTTTGTTCAAAATGAAAAATTCTGGTTGATTTTGTAGGTGCGCAACGAAACACTGACTCTGACAGTTGTTGTCACTATCCTTGAAGGCAAGTCACTGTCTCAAAACAAGCACGAAAGAGGGGAGGGATACATTCTTTCCTTCTTATTTATTCTTATTTTCTAACACCGTGAATTGAACCAAGTCTGCTGGAATGGGAGGTGGGGCTATTTTTCTCACAACAACGGCTCTAGGGTCGATCATAATTTTTGAAGAATTCTCTGGGAAGAAAAAGCCACGAGACAGGGAAGCGGCTACTTTACCTTATAAATCTTGACCTGTAATATGCTGAAGCCTAAAACTTCACGCCTAAGGTCAGTAGATTCAGTGGGTCAGTAGATTAGATGTGTCAACGTCTAGGCAAACGCCCGTACATGTTTATACGTTGTACACGGCAAAGTCCTCCCGTCAAATGGAATTCCCATAGTTAGTTGCTCTGAAGACGTTATAAAAGCATTCCATAATAGAATTATTACCGCATATAAATCACTTATTTTATTACCGAAAGCAACAGAAAATCCATACATTAATTGCCCGGGAATAAGTTTAGGGACAATATAAAAGCTAGATTTATTAACCTGTGACATGCTTACAAAACTTCATTTAAGAAACACATGCATTTAATTTGCTAAGTTGGTGATCTTGGTTCAATACTCTGCAATACACTCGCCATATTCTTTGTTTCCGCCATTACTGCCCTGGGATCGATCCAGGTTCTTAGAAATTTGTACCGGGTAACTTTTAACATTTTCTGGGAATTGTTAAGGAAGGAAAGACGAAGAGATCTGGGGACCGACACCATTTCTCTGTAGCCTAGAACATGTGAGGGTACGATATTTTACACCACATCTGTAGTAGCTGCCATAAGAAACTTTCGCTTTGTCATCATAATGCGTTTTTGCTGTATCATAATCATGACCTCTTGCAGACTTAAATACTCACGGGTCGATCAGTTTACTTTTCTTTACGGTAGCTCGCTTTGAACTCAAGCGTAGTCGACTCACGCGCTTCTACTTCTAGTGCTTTGAACTGATTTTGCATCTCATGACCATTTAGCGCGATTGGTTTATAACTCATGGTACTAGCAATACGTGCTCCATAGAGCTTACTGATTGTTAAAGCTTCCTTCCTTCCTTCCTTCCTTCCTTCCTTCCTTCCTTCCTTCCTTCCTTCCTTCCTTCCTTCCTTCCTTCCTTCCTTCCTTCCTTCCTCTTTTCCTTCCTTCTTTCTTTCCTTCCTTCCTTCCTTCCTTCCTTCCTCTCTCCCTCTCTCCCTTCCTTCCTTCCTTCCTTCCTTCCTTCCTTCCTTCCTTCCTTCCTGTGTTCCTTCTTTCTGTCTTTCTTCTTATTCTTCTACTTCTTTCCCTTTCCCAGTGAGGCATAGGTCTTCAATCAACACACGGTAAGCCCTATGTTGGATTGTTCATTGTTGGTTGGATTGTTCATGATTGTCTGGATTGTTCAGCAAAAGTGTTCTACGGCATGAGGTAGCCAGTCTGACGCCAACCTTCTGCAGTCGCCTCCTACGACATGCATGACAGGTCGCGGTTTGATAATTCTTTGCTTCCCTTCTTGTCACCTCGGTGGCGGAGGGGTTACGGACGCAATTCGGAATCCTGCGTAACGCGTTTGAAACACAGCTGCGGGTGATTCGACAAGAGACCGACATGCGTTTATTTTCATAAAATGTTACGGACGGCTGCCGGTCGTTCAGAAAGTAATGGCAAACTACTGATAAAATTGCTAAGAAATCACAAACGGGTTGACTACGACCTCCTGTACTGTATATGCAAATGACTAATTTCCCATATAGGGCCAGGTAAATCACAGAGCCTTTACTAATCCTGACATACCAGGTTCACAATCAGTCGCAGACGATTTGAAATTAGATCACCTTGCGTTGATTTTCACAATGGTATATGCGTTAGTAATTTCTAAAAAAGCAATGGCAAATTAATGAATATAAAAATTGCCTATAACATTGCAAATAGCAATTAAATAGATCAGATTAGTTTAGTTTAGTCGACAAATCAACATCACGGCAGACGGGTATAACCCATAAGTGCTCCGACCTACTCCTAATTCAAGCCTGAGTCCGGAGAATCTCAGCTCAGTGCACGAAGTCCGTAGCACCGGCGAGGATCCTGAAATACTTTGGGTAGATTTTTAACTCGAAATTTTGCCTGGGCAGCTCCGTTACGCTACTCTTTTTCGATTTCCAAATACCAAAAGATTTAAGAATAATAAAGAATATATACTGGAACCAAGTAGCAGCAATTAAAATGGGAAATAAAGAGGGTAGTTACGAACAGATAAAGCTAGGAGTACGACAGGGGTGTGTCTTGTCACCCGATCTCTTCTCCCTATATAGCGAAGTAATAATGAGAAGATCAAAGAGAAGCCATGAATACTAATCGGAGTATATAATATAAACAATATACGCTATACAGAAGACACAGTATTGTTGGCGGATAATGCAACAGACCTACAACAATTATTGGACATTGTAGTATCAGAGAATGCACAGAAAGGACTCTCCTTGAATATCAAGAAAACAGTAACAATGGTGATATCAAAGAAAATGGGGACACCAAAATGTGACATAGAAATAGAAGGGGAAATTCTCAACCAAGTGGATAATTATAAATACCTAGGGGCACTTATAACATCAGATGGAAGATGTACAATAGAGATTAAGAGCAGAATAGGGCAGGCAAAAGCCGCATTTCAGAAAATGAAGATTATCTTATGCAATAAGTCGCTATCAATGAATTTAAGAAAGAGAGTGCTAAAATGCTATATAGAACCAGTTTCGCTGTATGGCAGCGAATCTTGGAATGTAAATGAACAAATTAGGAAGAACTTAGAAGCAACAGAGATGTGGTTTTTAAGACGAATGTTGCGAATTCCTTGGACTGCCAGAGTAACTAACAACGATTGCCTGAAAGAGGCTAATGAAACTAGAACACTATATACAACAATAAGAAAGAGACAAACAGCTTTCTTTGGTCATGTGATGAGAAGAGAGGCATTGGAGAACATCGTGACAACTGGAAAGATCGAGGGGAAGAGAGGCAGAGGCAGACCAAGAGAAATGATGCTGGACGGATTGAGACGGTGGCATGGAGGAATATCATCAGCAGAGTTGATCCAGAACACCAAAGACCGAGATCTGTGGAGAGCCATGAACGCCTACGCCAGCCTGGCACGGCACTTGATGATGACAATACACACGGGCGTCTGATCTCACTACCCAGAGATCAGGGGACATTTTGTTACTAAAAGTTCACGTGAAAAAAATACCCTGCCCTCACCGGGGCTTTAACCCGGGACCTCCAGCACTCGAGGCGGACACCATACCTCGCGACCATTCAGCCCCCCCCCCCCCCCCCCCAACAGCCGTTAAATGGTGTGGTTGATTGCTACGTTCTAAAAAAGTCACGCAACTAACTATGCTTACTTACTTTACTTATACAGGTTGCTACCAACTTCGCTTAAGAATGTCAGTTTTCTGTTCACTAATGACAGTCTTTAGCTCACCAATCTAACCTTGTTGATTGCCTTGACACCTACTGAGTGAAAAGGTGTAGGACAACTTAGAAAGGATAAAAACCAGACTACCATTAACTATTCTGTGCTCATTACTGTCCGGACCAGCAGATTTGGTCCTGTTCTAAGGACGTCCTCGCTGTTTTAGTGTTGACTAATCTGAAATGTTTTGAAAAGATCAAGATTGCGTCTTTGCCTTATCTGTTATATCTCTCGGGACTTTCAAGGTAATTGGAACTGAATATACAATTTCGTTCGTTTCTTTCGTGTATTTTTTTTCGTCTAGACATTTAACAGAAGCCTGACAGTTGAGGTTCTGAGAATTGTGACTTTAGCATCCACGATATTAGAAAATACAAAGAAATACAAATTGTTGGTGAGCCTCTGAGAGTTAAAATAATAAATAAATACTTAGGTATCGATAGGCACTTATATACGTAGGTTAAAGAATTAGAGATAAAAGCCACACTACAACAGGCTGGGAAACCTGGCTCTGCAAAGGGCCTTTCGATATTTTAACATCATTCGCGCGCTTTACAAAATAATCAACTTTAAAGTTAGCCTGCTTTATTTGGTCAAACATTTAACTACCTCACCCCTAATGTGATACCTGGAATTGGTTTCCTTTGATAAGGCGTGTGATGATAGCTGGTATTGATGATGGTGCTACGTGTTGTTCTAGGTTTGCGTCGGACAGTCTGGAGCGCAGTCAAGTCTTTGCCATGGTCAGATTCTAAAAGAACTGCTCGCAGCAGTAAGTTGTTCCAAACACAACGCATATCTGTACTGTATGTTATCAGGCACATCAATTGGTTCCTCATTTAATAGTATAGCGAAAATGTTTAATCGCATATATTTACTTTTTCTTTAATCTTCCATTAAATGCCTCAGCTTCGCACATTCACCAGCATATTCAAATGTCCCGGAAAGCTTTTATTCTTCCGGAGTGGGAAAATGCACTTATTGCTAATCCTTCCGAGCTGCACTTTCCACAGCCTTATTTCTGGACGTTCCCCTCTCTGACGCAAGAAGAAACAGAAAGCAATCATATCACATAATTCAGTGGCTGCGTGTACGTACAGAATCATATGTAATGCAAACTGGCACATCAACAAGTGATTTCATTTTCTATGCTAGATTACTTTTAATAGAATCACCCCAACATAGTCAGCGATTTCTGTAACACCTGCACGGATCCTCCATAAATAACCCGGTAATGGATAATCTGGCCAACAAACATAAGGAAGAAGTTGGATTATCGGCCGAAGGCGGCAAGTATCGCAGCTCTGCTGTAAACGGGCATAAAGCAAATACGGACGAACAAATAATAATAATACAAATTATATTTATAATAATAATGTTTATTTTGCGCTCGCTCGCTTTGGACTCAAGTGTAGTCTATACACACTACTTCTAGTAGTACTGGACTTAATTTTGCTTGGGATTAGATTTCCCTATTAACAGTGTCCCTCGCCATCAGGCTAACCCACTCCTACTTCAGAAATACTTGTAATTTACGTCCCAAAGTCAAGCACGATAAGTCAAACTTTTAGTCCAACTGTCCAGTTGTAGGGGTTGAACCCCTTACCTCGACATCAGCACACCGAATGTTTAAATACCGATGCTGTAATCATTGTGTTGTGGGTTGGTGTTAGAGCTGTTTTAAATGTAGCCGCTGCCACAGCCTATTGTGTCATATTTGAAACTATGGTTGGGTGTATAGTGTGCGCATCATGTGCATGATCTAAGCTAGTTTGTGCGCTTGTCAAAGAAGACTAGCATGAAAGCCACATCCAAAAGATCATAGAGGAGTAGAGCACATTAATCGTTTTTATGTTATTTAATTATGAAATCTAGTCTGAAAACTGGATTCTAAAGTGCTTCTGGGGTTTAATGCAACCGCCAGATGTCTGTTTCACCCATCACATTGTCATACAGTCTGGAATCATGTAATCCGCGACCTATAGCAGACACGCTGGTTCGTAGACAACGCACTAAACTGCATAAATGTTTCATTTACAACCTGACCTTTTACCACACAGATCCAATGTACCTCTCATGGAAATTAAGGATCTGTTATTCATATAGTGTCCGTAATACTGGTTATAAAACTGATGGGAAAATAGCACAGGGAAGACAGAGAGATACATACTAGAATGGTCTGTTCCCGTGGTATAATAATGGTGACAAGAACAGAGATCGGATGCAAGACTGGTGATCGCATGCGATGGCGAATCATGACCTTCCACGCTTATCGGCATTACACTTGATGGCGATGATGAATACTGGTTATCACTGAGAGTTAACTGTGTTAATTATGTACAGGCTGAGTCTTGACTGAGACAGTTCTCAGAGTGGCAACACATCGTCACCACCCCGAATCAATCCCCTTCAAAGGGTGCGTAAAATGTTCAATAATACTGCAAACACGGATGCACATTAGTTCAACCAGTAACACACAGCAATCAATTGATCATTCAACCAATCAAACGATGCCCGTGCACACAGCGCAGCTGCTGATGTATAACGCGGGCAGTGAAACAAACTGGACTACAATAGTGGCTAGTGCTGTCTGTAGCTGAAGACAAAGGTTTGGGCTGTTACAGGTAATGGTGGGACTCCTGCTTCCGCCCAATACGGCCTCTTGGGTGGACTACATAACCTAAAATAATTGGTTTTGATACTTTTCTCGGAATTGCCTGATTAGGAATGGCAACGAGGACGGAAAATTGCCACCAAACCTCATTATGGGAGGTTCTAGAATATGTGAAAGCCTAATATTTCAGGCAGCAGAGGACAATATTTGTATGGAGGTATACTGAACAATTTACAACACCGGTGGACTACTGCGACCAGACACCAGCATTAGCTATAGTGTAGTTTTGGAACCGCGGTAGCCCAATGGCTTACACTCTAGCCTGCCTCTTTGGTGGTCACATGTTAAAACCCTCATCAAGATTTTATCAAAATGATATAGTTACCCCATATACCCCAAGCCTAAAATGGATATTGATCATATGACACAACGAGTACCAATTGGTGTATATAAATATAGAGCCAGCAACTTATACCCAATACGCCCCTTGGACTGGAAAAGAATCCTGAACTTTTTACGTTCTTCCCAAAGCACCATGCATCAGTCTTTCCATTATTCCTGCCCCGCTCAACATCAAAAGAGAAGTTCTAATTAAGACCCATTCCAGACTCAGATTAATAATCCTTTTTACCGAATCAGCCACAATGTGAATCCTGTAGATACCTCAGTTGACCAAAGGTCAAAAACTCTGACCAATTTACCTCACGCATTGGACGCGAATCACGTAGGATCTTGTGTCCTCCCAAGACAGCGCACTGTCCAAGACGCGCATTATTTTCATTTGGGCAAAAACTACCATCACTTTCAACTGACTCCAGTACTGCTTTCAACACTAATTCATTTATAACATATAGGAAATGACCGTATCATGCATGGGGACCCGTAATTATTGATTCACATAACTCCCTGTTGAATTCACTTTTTCAGAACTGTGCGAGCGTAAACTAGCTGTAAGACCTTCTCACATTGGCATCATGGCCTCGTCACTGTCTGGAAACCTCAGTCCTGGGGAAAAGCACAGGTCACCCAGCCCCAGGTCTGAATTCTTAGCAATTCCGGAATTTGGATCTCCCAACTACAACACATCGGCGTCGAGTCCTACAAGTTTGTCAGTGCCTGGCTCGTGGTGGGGGTTCGGATCTACAGGGATTGGAGGGGCTGGAGACTGTAGGTGAGTGTGTATTATTACTTTATAAATGATTTATGTGTTGTATGTATGCATATCTGTCTGCCTGTCTGTTTGCGTGCGTTCTTGCGCATCTGCCTGCCTACCTGCTGTGTGTGCGCGTATGTGTGCAAGTAGGTATGCCTGTGTGCATGCGTGCGTACATGTGTATTTATTTGCGTGTGAGTATGTATGCGGGTAGGTTTTGAGTAGGTGAGTGAATGGGTGGGTGTGTGTGTGGCTGGATGGATCTGAGCTTATGTATGTATAACTTCTACGCATTCGCGTAGACATGATTAATCGATATGATTGTTAGATATGGTATTTGAATTAGATATGTATGTAGACATGTTAATGGATATGGAAGGATAATAAGCTACTAAATGACAGTGGACAGTGTCGGACAGCATATCACAGCTAAAGTTAACTGGCAGGCCTTTTAATGTCAACATCAGTTAAGCATATTTCCCAACAGCAGAAAGCGGAAATGACCGTAATACAGATGATATTATAGTGACATGTATAATGCCATTTAAAAATGTTGTAAATCAGTAACATGGATACATGGATAAGTTGAAAACCAACAAGATGGATGCACAGTTTTGTCAAGTAAGGACTAGGGAAGAGTAATGAAAGAGGGGACATACTTGCCGGGTGGTCAAAAGAACATGATGTATTGTTGGAAACATCTTGTATCAGTAAAATAGAAGTAGATTATGGTCGTGGAAGAGTCCTGCCAATAAAATTAGAAACAAAACTGTCTAAATCCTCATCAAGGGACGGTTTCAAAATGCTTTAAAGGTCACATATACTATTCAAAATGCAGACAGCAATAGGTAATCGTAGATTAAGTATAGGCAATATACATTAAAGAACGTCACATGTACACCAAGTAATTGAATTTGATGTGTGTGCACTGAAGAATGTGAAAATTCAACTAAGAAATAAAGAACAGATATGATACATTGTCTGAAACAGAAATTATATTTCAAGACGTCAGTGACCAATAGAAAACATTGGAGAACTCAATTAGACAGGCTTGAGAAACAACTGTCACAAAATTGTAGACGATAGAAAGTAAGCAATGGAAGACTGAAGACATTTGAAAACTAATGGAAACAAGAAGTAATAATGAAAAAGATTGAAAAGGAAAAAAGAAAAAGAACATTCTGCAAAAATGTTAAACAAAGCAGAGAATCGAGAAAATTGCAAACATAATAATAATAATAATAATAATAATAATAATAATAATAATAAGAATAATAATAATAAAAGCAGTGAAGAAGCAGTCACTAAGAAGAAGAATGCCAGACATGTATGGTTAAATGACATCAATAACATCCAAAAGGAAGAGCATTATAGAAATGAATGTAAAGAGGCTACAAAAATAGTCAGACAGCAGAAGCGAGAATATATGAGTAATATAATCAAAGATTTGGAAACTAATCACCAGAAAAATGAATCCAGAAAGTTTTTTAAAGTACTGAAGTCAATGAAACGAGGGCACCAACAAAACACATATGGTTTAAAAGACAAAAATGGGAATATGATAAATACCAATGAAGAAATGTGCAACACATGGAAAGAATATTTTATTGAATTACTAAATTGTGAAGCTCCAAGTAACATTTTCCCACAGGAAGAGGTTCTAACATGCGAACCACAAATTGAAGAACCTACATTTGAAGAAATCCTATATGTAATCACACGACTTAAAAACAATAAGGCAACTGGGACTGATGGAATTGCTGCTGAATTTATAAAGGCAGGTGGCCATGCATTACATCTAAAGCTATACGAACTAATAATAAAAATCTGGAGGACAGAAGAATTACCCCATGACTGGAAAGAGTCATTATTGATACCTATCTTTAAGAAAGGAGACAAGTTCCAATGTGGAAATTATAGAGGAATATCACTACTGTCCACAAGCTATAAGATACTATCCGCAGTATTACTAAATAGACTAAAACCATATTCAGAAGACATATTAGGTGACTACCAGGCGGGTTTTAGACAAAACAGATCAACAATAGATCAGATATTTATCTTACGACAAATAGCCGAGAAACATTGGGAATATAAAAGAGATCTCCATAACATTTTTGTGGATTTTAAAAAGGCTTATGATAGTGTCCATAGGAATAGTCTATGGAATGTTATGCAGGAATTTGGAATACCAAGGAAGTTAATTAACATGACCAAACTATGCATGGAAGATACTTATAATATAGTAACATATAAAGGCAGGAAATCAGACCCCTTCCAAATAACATCTGGCTTGAAACAGGGTGATGCACTATCGCCGCTACTCTTCAATCTGGCTCTAGAGAAAGTTGTAAGGAAGGTAAAGGAGGAATGTGATATTGGAGGAACATCCAAGCTGCTTGGTTATGCAGATGATATAGATATTATAGGGCAAAGTGAACAAAAGACATTAGAAATATTGACTCACTTAAAGGAAAAAGCCCAACAGATGGGGCTGGTTATCAACCAAGATAAGACAGAATATATGGTAATTTCAAGAGACGGAATGGCTAAAAACTCTGGCCACATACAAATAGATAATATGACCATTAAAAGAACGGAAACATACAAATACCTGGGTACAATCTTCAACTGCTCCAACATCATAAGGGAAGAAATACAAACTAGAATCAACTCTGGAAATAAGATATACTATGCACTACAACATCTACTAAAATCAAAGGCGCTATCTCGTAACACCAAAATCACAATATACAAAACACTGATCAGACCAGTTGTGCTGTATGGCTCTGAAACCTGGAGTACAACGAAAGGAGACGAAGCCTTGTTACAAACCTTTGAGAACAAAATTTTAAGACGCATCTTTGGACCCATTAGGGATACACAAAGTGGAGAGTGGAAAAGAAGAAGTAACAAAGACATTTATGATTTGTTTAAGTACCCGCTAATCACTGGTATCATGAAGGCTAATAGACTACAATGGCTGGGGCATATAGAAAGAATGGAAGATAATAGGGAAACAAAACTCGCTTACACTCAGGAAATAAATGACCGTAGACCCCGAGGTAGACCAAGAAGGCGGTGGAGAGATAATATACATACAGACCTACAAGCACTTGGAATCAACGACTGGCAAGAGAAGGTCCACCAGAGAGACGAATGGAGACAGATTGTATTTGCAGCAAAGAACCTCAATGGCTCGGAATGCTGAAGAAGAAGAAGATAATAATAATAAAAACATCATACCACCAGAAGTGCACAATTAATGCAGAAGATCATTACTGATCTCAATAACAGAAGAACCCGCACATCAACGGGTTGCCTCAAAAACAAAGAATTCAATATCATAATGTACAAGAATAAGCTATCAAATACATAGCCAGAATACGTTAAATACATGTATAACCTTTCAGATTTGGAATATAATGATATTTCCTAAAATAATATAGGTCTGTCAGTATTTAAAGACTGAAATTCAGTATGCTCTTAATCATCTGAAAACTGGCAAAATCCCGGATCCAGACAACATCACAATATAGATTATCAATGCCTTAGGAGAATGTGGAATAGACCAGGTAACCAGACTGCTGAACACTATATTTGATGCTGGATACATACCTCCCGACTTCCATCAATCCATCATGTGCCATGCCGATAAGCGTGGGCGGTCATTTTTGCCATCTCACTCGAGCACCAGAGTCGTGGATCAGCTCCGTTTCCTGTCTCAACCATGCCACGTGGCCAAGCCATCCAGGTATTTACTTCTCGGTCTTCCCGTTGGTCTCTTCTCTTCGATCTGGCCAGTTGTCACTAAGTTCTCCAATTCATTTCTTCTTATAACATGCCCAAAATATTGTGACTGTCTACGTCTAATGTCTCTAATCAGTTTGAGATCTTTATTTGTTTCTTGAAGGACTTGTTAATTGGTTTTTCTGTCTGTCCATGGTATTCTTTGCATTTTCCTCAGAAACCACATTTTCCACAGCCAGATGTTTTTCAGCTTGTCTGCTCATTGTCCATGCTTCACATCCATACAAAAGTGCATGTTCTATGTAGCACTTCAACACTCTTTTTCTTGTTTCAATTGACATCTTTTTATTGGTCAATATGTTTTTCATCTTGCAAAAGGCTACCTTCGCAATAGCAATACTTGTTTTAATTTCTTCAAGGCATCTCCCATCAGATGTTATAGCTGTTCCGAGATAACCGTGCCGGTTCACTTGTTTAAGAATGTACCCATTTACTTGTATATTACATTGTGTTATTTCCTTCTTCCCAGTGACGACCATAATCTGTGTCTTCTTACAATTCAATTCTATCACCAGTTGTTCACTGTATGCAATAACCGCATCTACTAAATTTTGCAGGTCCTGTTCATTGTCTGCAATCAAGACTGCACCATACGCATATCTAATATTATTGATGGATCGTCTCCCCCCCCCCCCCCCCCCCCCGACTTATGTACATCTATGTTTAGTGCAATGGATGAAACCAGATGCCTTAAAAATGTGATCAACATAACATAATTAGCATAATTAATAAGTCACATAACGAAGATTTTGCTAAGAATTATTATACAAAGAATTAGTAAGAAAATGCAACCCGAAATAGGGGAATAACAATATGAGTTTGTAAAAGGTGTGAGTATCAGAAATGCTGTGTGTTCCGGTCGGTAGAAGTAATCAAGTACCGACATCTTGGCTTCATTGACTAAACAAAGACATGTCGACATAAAGAATATGCTTGCAGATCTGTAAATTGATGAGACATACACTAGAATTGTAACACACATATTGGTAACAACAAACGGACATAACCAATTATAATGAAGTAGGTCAATAAGAAGAAATTTGTGCCAGGAGATGCGAAATATGACATTTCCTCCTATATAATAAATATATGAAAAATTTAGAGGATATAAGAGGAATTACCGTAAGGATATATCATCAATAATTCAGGATATGCATACGATGCAGTAATGATTGCAGACAATGATCATTATCTGACATTTAGTATTCGCTGTTAGTGTACAGAGTGACAACTAAAGTCGAATTAAACTCCTCCCAAGAAAAAGGCAAACCGCAAGTAAATGGGACAATTCTTAAACAAGCGAACCGGTACAACATCTTGGAACATTCTTAACATGTAATGGAGTGTGCCTTATAGAAATTAGAACAAAAATCGCCATAGCAACGATATGTTATTGCAGAATTGACAACTTGTTCACGAATAAAAAGCTGTTAATTGCAGTGCGAAAACGAGTGTTGAAGTACCATATAGAACCCATATTGTTATATGTATGTGAAATAGGACAATAAGAAGACAAGCCGAGAAGCATCTAGTGGCAGCGGTGATGTGGTTTCTGCGGTTACAGAAAAAGGAATGGGAAAGTCCTACCAACAACACATGAAAACAGTAAATTGATTAAAGAAAGTAGACTTAGATTTTTTGGGCGCTTTATTAGAAGAAATAAACTCTAAAACTTAGTGGCAACTGGATAAATTGATGGAGTAAAAGGCAAGGGAATGGGATAAAAAGTCAGTCAGGAAAATATATAAATATCTGGATCGTTTGTGCATATGTATATGTGTGTGTATGGCCTCCGTGGCCAAAGGCTTTCGAACGCGGTTCATGAGCTGGGTACAAGGCGTTCGAAACTCAGCTGCGACCGATTTGTGCAGCAGACCGTGTCGCGTTGTGTTATAACGTGCTGGTATGTGAACCGGTTGTTCAGAAAGCAATGGCAAACTACTGAACGCAACACTTGCCTAGTACATCAACAGCAGCTGAAAAATGCTGGTGTTGACTGCAACTTCCCGTAAGAGATACGCAACAATTTTGTTTTTTGTTTTGTACATATGAAATTTAACTGTTGATAATATAGAAATACAAATAATAGCCAACCACGCCTGTTCGGCATGACACATGATAATGATAATAATGTAGGCAGGTAGACAGGGAGACATATAAGGTATGTATAGTATTTATAGTAATTTTATAAATGTAGGTATGTATGAAAACGTAAAGGCATATGCGGTAGGTAAGCAAAGTATGTGCATTAATGAATACATTAAGGTTGACAAGCACTCTTATACAGTTTGTTTGATATGTATGGTAATTGTGTATGTATATATGTAGCCAGGCTGTCAATCATATACTATATGTGTGATGTATATGGTATTTGCATTTATGTATGCACGTATATTGGTACGTAGGTAGGCATCTACGACGTGTATGGTACGCATAGCATTTGTACTTACTAAATGTATGTTCATACAACTACGTACTGGCTTTGGTCTCCATTATGTGCCATGCCGATAAGCTGCCATCCCACTCGATCACCAGAGTCGTGGATCAGATCCGTGTTCCTATCTCGACCATGTCACATAGCTAAGCCATCTAGGTATTTACTTCTCAGTCTTCCCCTTGGTCTCTTCCCTTCGATCTTGCCAGTTGTCAGCAAGTTCTCCAAGTCATTTCTTCTCATAACATGCCCACAAAATTTTGACTTGTCTAGGTCTAATGACTCTAATCAGTTTATGATCTTCATTTGTTTCTTGAAGGACTTGTTCATTGGTTTTTCTGTCTGTCCTTGTTATTCTTTTAAATTTCCTCAGAAAGCACATTTCCACAGACATGAGATGTTTTTCAGCTTGACTGCTCATTGTCCAGCATCAATGCTGTCAACACTATTGTCTGCTGTTGGTGCATAAACTTTTATGACCAACTCATGACATCAAAAGGTCTTCCACTGATCTTCACCAGTAACACTCTGTCTGATACAGTCCAATATCTTTTGAACGATTTTGATCTCTCTATATCCATTATAATTGCTACTCCTCGCTGTTTTTTCTCTCCTCCAGAATATATTATTCTATATTCCTCAGATATTATAATGTCCATTCCTGTCCATCTGATCTTTCATATACCTACCAGGTTAATATTTAATCTTCTCATTTCATTCTTAATGTTATCAAATTTTCCATCCCCACTCATCCCCATTTTCATTCCCAATTTCCCACACCCGCTTTATTATTGACTCATATATACGTATATACGAGTATGTTTAGTGCATGTGTATACTAGAATGTTCCGGCTTGTTTTGAAGCAGTCAGTAGCAATAAAACCCGACGTGTGACTGTGAGGACAATAACCGCCGGTGAATAGCATGCAATCAAACTGATTAAACTGGCTAGGTCGCTGTGAACTGGAGGTCGGACGGTCAGCAATGTACACACTGGGGAATAACCATTCAGATGATAATCAGAAGGAAAATATTTGTCTGGAGATTCCCAAAATGTGCTGGGGTTCCCTAGGTTTAACTGGAGGCAATTGCACGTAGGATGGAAATATTTAAAGATAATGAAAGGTTTAAAGACAATATAATATAATCTCAACGTTATGGATGTACACCTGGGTAGCGTAGTGACTAGACGTACGCCTGTCGGCCTGGTTGTTAAGGGTTCAAATCCATGGAAGTGCAGATTGTCAAAATTAGAATGGGTTCCCAGATCGATCCAGTCTGAAATGGGAACCAGGAAATATCTTGGAAAGTAAAGGTTGCCATAGTTATACCGAAAATACCACCTGCAGAGTAGCGGTAAGTTAATTGCGTATCCTTTACAGGATGTTGCAAAAACCGGAATTTTTTTGCTGTAGTAATCTCCTGGCAAGTTTTACGTTGAGTAATTTGGCATTGATTTATGAATGACCGGCACCCATACCATTTCATTAAGACCCAACGTAGGGTGGTCTGCTGCTAAATCGCCTACAGCTGTGTTTCGAACGCGGGTATGCGGGATTACGAACTGCGTCCGTAAAACCTTCGCCACGGAGCGACAGAATACACCTAATATCATCATCATCATCATTAGCAGGTGCTCTACAGAACAGCCCTCACAAGAACCGATTCTCTTTCCCGTGTCAGCTTCGTGTCTCGTACATGTTCATACGATATTATACAGGGTGTATTTTTAATGACCGTGCAGTGCTTGAAAATATTGCCGGTCCATGTAGTGTATTCACCTATTATGTTGCATGATCTTTACAGAGGGTGAGTACAAAACTTGGACCGGCAATATTTTCAAACACTGCACAGACATTAAAAATACACCATATATATATATATATATATATATATATATATATATATATATATATATATATATATATATATATATATATATATATATATATATATATATATATATAAGCCGTGGTAGCGGAGTAGCTAGCATGCCGACCTGCCAGCCCGGTGGCAATGGATTTGAGTTAGCATGTAATCAACTATTTAAATACTTCCAGTTAAACGTTGCCTACAATAGGAACCTGAAGATTTCTTTTATCAGATTTTGTGCCAAATAAAGAGTAAGTTTGGACCAAACAACATGGACAGCTTGAACATGTGACGTGGGTTTGTGTCACAGCTATGACTAAACATGTTAATATGATTGCAGGCAGGTTGCCAGGGTTACGGACGCAGTTCATAATCGCGCATTACGCGTTCAAACACAGCTGCGGGGTTATTTGATAGCCGACCACCTAGCGTTGTTTTTGTTGTGTTTTTGTAAAATGGTATGAGTGTCGGCTGTTCAGAAAGCAATGGTAAACTGCTGAACGTAAACTTGCCAAGAAGTCTCAAACAAAGCTGGGTTGACTGTGACGTCCTGTAAAGGATATGCAACTAATTAACATGTTGTATTATAACAAGATTTCGGCTGTATATAGGTCCATGGCAGATACGGAGAGTCTGTTAAGATGATTAATTATCCCACGACATTTAATCAGTTAAGTTGCAGGATTGATCCACACTCATGTTCCGGCTAGGCACCATATGCCCAATACTCGCCCAGACGTGTCAAGTGGAACCTGTACTTGTTCTCAGTTTATATATATATATATATATATATATATATATATATATATATATATATATATATATATATATATATATATATATATATATATATATATGCCTGTGTGATTACATCCGTGTGAACATACTGACCAATAAAATGATATCATTGAAACGAGAAAATGAGTGTTGAAGTGCTACATAGAACCTGTACTTCTGTATGGATGTGAAGCGTGGGCAATGAACAGACAAACTGAAAAACATCTGATGCCTATGGAAATGTAGTTTCGGAGGAAAATGAGAAGAATACCATGGGCAGAGATAAAAAACAATGAACAAGTCCTTGAAGAAACAAATGGAGATCGTAAACTGATTAGAGACATTAGACGTAGATATTGGTCATGTTATGAGAAGAAATGCATTGGAGAACTTGGTGACAACTGGCAAGATCGAAGGGAAGAGACCAAGGGGAAGACATAGAAGTAAATACCTGGATAGCTTGGCCACGTGGCATGGTCGAGACAGAAACACGGAACTGATCCACGACACTGGTGATCGAGTGGTATGGTAAAACATGACTGCCCACGCTTATCGGCATGGTACATGATGGATGGATGGATGGTACTCGGGTACAAGAATGTCTATAATTCTATTTTACATCTGTGAGTGTTGATCAATACTTGTGATCTATATCTTATGCTATTTCAACATTCCGACTGCCTGTAGGTTTCCCCAGCAATTGATATTTCTCTACGTTACTTACGACATCTGTCTATTTATGTCTGTCTGCCGTTTGATGGAACGACTGGAAACATGCTGAACAGCTCCTGTTTACAAGTTAGATAAAACATAATAATTGAATCACCTGCCACAAATAGCGTGTCTCTGTCAGTCGTGATAATGCTTTTTATGCCGAGGCTGTCAACCCCAGTCCAGATAATTGAGCATGTGTCTGAAATAACATTAGAAAGACAGTTCTGATCATATTTTCTGAGTTAGGTTTTTAGTCTTTCTTCAATGCCTGACGGAGCATTGAAATGTGGTCACTGCAGTTTGTTATAGCACTAGAAATCGATAATTACTAGCAATTATGTGAAATTCATCATTGCTTTTAGATTCTCTAGAGTGCAAGTGGCACTACATATTTTGCAACTTTCTGAAGAAAAAACATCCTGCGTTCAGTGTACTTTTTAAATTATATAATGGTCCACAACGTTATGAGAAGAAATAAACTACAGAACGTGGTGACAACTGGCAGGGATATCCCTAATTGAGGAAACAAAAAACAAGGGGAAGGAAGAGAAGTTCATATCTGGATGGTTTGGCCCTTGGTATTGTCGAGAGAAAAACACAAAGCTGATCGACGACTCTGGTGATCGTGTAAGATTGCGAAACATGATCACCCACACCTATTGGCATGGCACGTGATGATGATGGCCCACAAGCGTATTGATGTGTGTACAGTTTGATTTCTTCCTATTGTTGCCCTAATAGTGGCTTCAGAAGTCAACCAAGGACAATTAATTCTCCTATAAGACGGTGACTCATTTCACTCTCTTTGCTTCACTGTTATTGTTCACCATCTCTCTTTTGTAAAGAACTGATTTGAGGCAATAACTGACTTTGTTTCCAGTTATTCTTCAAGATTGTTTTTATTACATTCTTGTAAAGATCTGCTTTGATGTAATGACTGAGTTCTTTCCAGTCTCCTTATTTTATAGTTATTCTTCGAAATAGTTGTTATCATATAATTTATACACGGCAGCCCCCCCACCCCCCCCCCCCCCCCCCCCCCCCCCCCCCCCCCCCAATTATCCATGGCCAGATAGATTGAAGCATTCGTTTTGAAGTCCAAGGAATAGAAGTCTTCGTCTCTTGTCAGTGGTATCGGCGATAGCACGATAACCATAACACGTGCTTGCCGGCCAGGTAGTCTCGTGTTCAAATCCCTGTCGTGTGGAATATTTTATAATTATAAGATAATATAGGCTCCCAGCTCGAATCAGCTTTAACTGGGTATCCGGAAACATCGCGGGAAGTAAAAGGCGGTAGAGTGATATTGCCAGAATGACCCTTCGAGTGCCTGTTGATATACACATATATGGGATTAGTGCCATAATCTCAGTGCATCTCATTCCATGAGAAGGATTCCTTTACTGTATGTAAAAATTCTTGTATTTGAGCTCACTTGCTTTAAATTCAAGCTTAATCTATACACGTGTTTCTGGTGCACTGGACTTATTTGTATGTTTGGGTTAGCTTTACCTATTACCAGTGTCCCTCGCCATCAGACTTCAAAGGTACTTGTAATTTACGACACCAAGTCCAGGACGAGAAGTCAACATTTTACTGCAACTGACCGGGGTAGGGGTCGAATCGGTTAACTCGGCATCAGCACACTATATGTTTAAGAACGAGGGCTCTTATCCATTCGGTCTTGTTAAGCATTTCTACATTTCGTGTTTATCCAATTGCTTGCATTTCCACAACGTTAACACAGTTAAACTCACGTCATTGATCTGATGGCAGAATAGTTAAGTAGTCGACAGATTATCCTCACTGCTCATCGCACCATTCAGTTCATTAGTGCTTGATCTCCTCCTCGGTATCTCCACCAATCTTTAGCGACTCACGACACCAGTTCTGCACTATTTGACTATTAATATTTGGCCTCTACAATGCGGTGGTGCCTGGCTTCATCACTTTTGATTTGTTGTTTTTCTCCGCGGGATAGCAGAGACAACAAACATCAGCTCCCAGGCACATGGTCCAATACCCCAGGGTCACAGAATATTGTTGGGCATTTTCACTAGAACAATTGGTTTGATAGTACACATTGACTGATCTCTTGGGTAATGAGTTTGGATACCTAGTCTTCTCTGATGAGAGCAAAATACAGTTGCGCGGTGTGCATGTTAACAATTCTAATGCAGTGGAAATCGTAAAGAGTAGGCATAAAAGTCACTGCTATGACAAAACATATATGAAATACATCATTGCCGACGGTCATATGCAACTCGTTACCTTGAATAGAATGTATCAAGAAGAAATAAACCTTACACAAATGCACGCTAAAGTCGGACACTGACCTCGGAGTTGCAGAACTAATTGTAACACACTCTGCTCGAACGAAGAACACGGAAGAACAAGTAGAGAAATAAAATTCATTCATTCAGTAGCATGTCCTATTGTAGAACCTCGCTCCCATAACAACATTCCGGAAACATTTTTGATCATAAGCAAGATTTTCCGCGATAAACCCATCTGGAGATCATCCGCCACATCTACTCACATCGTCTCTTTGGCCTTCCTCTTCCTCTCTTCCAAGGCATATACCCCTCCATTATTGTTCTCTCCATACTTTAATGACATTTTAAGTTACCAAAATATTTACATTTTTCCTTTGTTTTATCGTCTTTAGTAGCCAACCTTCTTTGATATTCTGCTCTTGTCGTATGGATGCATTTGTTCTTTTCTGTATCCACAATATTCTTAGAACCCGTCTATAGCATGTATATTCAATGACAAATTCTCTTCAGCTTGTTTAGTAAGTATCCAGGTCTCATGGGAATTTCCTTGGTAACACCGTCGTGATTATCTCCGTCATCACGATTACTAGTACTGGCCCCTGTATCACACTCTTCCCCCCAGTGTTATCTGAACTGCCTGACCCGGGGGTCTCACCTCCAGATCTCCTACTTATTATAGTTTCCTTCCTGGAGAAGGTAGTTTGCTGTTGCTTTACTTCTGGGCAGTGACTATACCTCACCTGTGGCCATAGTCACTGTCTCTACTGATGAGATCACCTGCCTATCGCCGCAGAGTGCACACCATATAACCAACAACAATCTGTCGGCTGCTCTCATACTCCATTCACTACCTACTTTCATGGGAAATACAATTACCTACAATTATAATACATGAACTCAGATACCCCCGAACTACTGTGCCACCGGTTCTCTCATCACAAGAGCAGCATACAGCCACGGCAGTTACGCTTGATGGGACAATGCTGAAAACGCAACATGCAGCTTAGCCGAAGCGTTTCTTTTCTTCTCCCTGTCCATTGTGATTGATTTCTCTCCCGTTTGATCCATTGAATAATTATTCTATATAGTGTACCGCAGCTGTTTCCCTAGCCATAAAACCTGCCTTTAATGTTAGTTTCCTGGGGCTGCAAGTACATAATTGATGATGTTGATGTTCCGATGGTTTCCTGCAATAAATATTGTAATTTGCGTTCTTACTGTTTTGCTGCTGCTTTGGGCGATATTGATATTGTTGTTGATACGATCAGCTTGGAGACATAGGGCTTGTGTATGCAGTTCTCCTATTTTGATATGAAACTCAACGAGAGATTTAGTGTTTCATGGGTGTCAAGTGACAGGCCTTCACATAGACTAGGTCGCCGAATAATAAGGCGAGGATATCAGCTCCATATGAAATGAAGAGCAGCCGAGAGATAGTTGTGGGTTATGTTCTCCAGCTTCACGTCAGTAGGCGGAGGATCTCGTTTTTGGGCAGACAATGGCTACGGTCATTGATCAGTATTGTCACTGCTAAGAATGAAAGCAATGGCAAACTATCTTCTTTACAGATGTCAAGAAAATTATGTTTTACGGTCTTTGGTCAAGACAGAACCATGGTGCTGATCCACGATTCTGGTGATCGAATGAGATGGCAAAACATGACCGCCCACGCTTATCGGCATGGCACATGATGGATGGATGGGTGGATCAGCTCCATTACTAACTGTCTCTTCTTCCAAAATAATTCCAAACATTCCTTGTATGTCTTATGTAACGGAGGAGGGGGGAGTTCGAATCCTAATAATACTGAGTTTTTAACCTCAGACTGCAGTGTTCACAAACCAGTGTAAGAACATTGAAAGTGAAGGAACCTGTTTTACCCAACGGGGCAAATATGATATATTGTGCTACAATATTATTTTAGACAATATTGTTACGCGGGTAGCCTTAATTTCCATAGTATTTCATGATAACTGTTTTAGGCTGGGTTGATCTGGAAGTCTAGATCAATTTGTTAAAAGGCATCTTCTCTAAGGAGATTCGAACACACCATCACCGGGTACATAGGTAAATTTATTAGCTGCTGCACCACCACATCCCTCCTGTTCGTGCATTAGTTTGCGATTCTCATAGAGTGATGTAGAGTAGAAGTTATCCGTGTGCAATGTGGGGGATCCTGTATCAGCTAAACCAAGCTAGTCTACACACCCAGAGCACCATTACTGACATGAAAATAGCAGAAACATGCACTTGATGTGTAACGTGTTGCCACCATCATACTTTTCAGGCTTGAGTGCATTTAAAAATAAATGGCCAGTGTTTCCCTCCAATAGCGAACATCGAGCCCAGGCATCAAAATCCTATCCGATTGCAGTTATACCATTGTCAGCGCGTTCTCGTAACCGTTACACCAATGATCATTGCTGACGCGTTATCTAGATCCCACAGTCATTGACTGCATGACCTAGTTGTTTCAATAACTGTAAATTACGCATCATCCGTGAAAGTGACAACAGAGATACACTGCTTCTAGAACTATTCCAGAAGAAGAGGGAATCTCCGTGGAGACGTGTTTACGCCACCTGCCTCGCGCTCCCAAGGTTGTGGGTTCGATTCCAGGCCACATCGTCAGCTCACTACTGCAATTTTTTCGATGACTCCTGGGAGTCGTTGCTGGGGCAAAGAAGTTCGTGATGTGTGAGACGCTTTCGGCAGGCTGCTCTACCAAAAGAGACATATGTGATAATACCCGATGCAATGAAGTCGATCGTCTTGCGTTTTAAACCGTTTAAAATCCTTTTTTCCCCCAGAAGAACCAGCAGCGCTGGCTCGTCCATCTTTGATCTCAGTGCCGAATGTGAACAGCTGGAGAGGGCTCTGAAAGACAACGATGTGAACACAGTAAAGAAATTGCTGCAGGTATGTGAATCTGACTTTTTAAAAGAAATTGTTGCAGGTATGTGAATCTTGCCTTTTGATCACTGAGTAGCGATATACACTGTTGTTTAGTTGAAGCATGTGACACCCTAGGTGCAGTAAACTTTTAAGTTGGAGTCTGTCCTGTTCTATAGATGTTGGTTCATATAAATGTTCCGGCTAGCATTTTTTTAGAATTGTTTGTCCCGTGGGGCCTCAAATTATCCCTCTATTGTAACAGGATGAAGACGTCATTTAAAAACTATAACATCTATAAACCATTCAACTTTACTTCTTCACCGGGCTTGCATTTTCAACTGGCATGGATGACCACGTCATCCGAGGTCCTTGTCAAGCGTTAGACATTCATTATTACGCTTACATCAGTCCGTGGTTGTTGTAGCGTGAACTGCATGTTCGGTACGATGGCTGTCGGCCTGTCGCTTGGAATTGACTGGATTGCCTTTTTGGTTCACAAGTGTATATATCTCAGGGACTCCTGGGGTCGTCGCTTGAGCTACGGTGTTCGTGCTTTGTGATATGCTTTCAGCGGGCCACCCTGCCGAAAGGGACTGAGCCATATGGAATAAATCCCGGGGCAATGAAGCCGACCCTCTCGACGTTTAATGCAGTATTTTGTGGCTGCTGGTTTTCTAGATTACTTCCGCTTCCATCGACGATCAACTGTATTTTTCGTGGAGGACTTTTGTGTTGGCATTCTGACGGTGGCATTACGCACAGTGTACCTGTGGGGGATGTTGGCTTGACGAGACTCCTATCTTCGTGTGATATTCGCTGACACAGGAATGGAGCATAAAGGGGACGATCCGCTGCCGTGAAGTTGTAACTGCGACTTACTAACTATATATTGTCCAATTCAATGATACTGAACCATCTAGTAGATTTTTCTTGCAACTGGTCGACCTCTTTGCCATTTATTTCCCAATTTTTTCCCAATTTTGAATGTTCTGTGAGATGCTCACGATAGTCGACAGTGTGTACGTGTGAAAAGTGTGGGAGTATATTTATATTAGTTTTAGTGATTATGTGAGGCAGTGTGTATGTGTGTGGATGGATGAGTGTGTATATGCGTGTCTATGTGTGTGTGTTTATATGTGTCGATATATGTGTGTGTGCATTTCTGTATGTGTGTATGGGTGTATATGTGTGTGTACATGTGTATATGTGTGCTTGTGTGTGTGTGTGTGAGTGTCTGTACGTGTGTTAAGGTGTGCGTACATGTGTGTTTATATGTGTTTATATTATGTGCGTGTGTATATGTGTGTATGTGTGTGTGATCATGTATGGATGTGTATATGTTTGTGTGTGTAAGTGTACATGTATGCAGTGGATGCGAGGGAGTGTGTATTCGTGTGTTATGTGAGTACGTGTGCGTAAGTATGTGTATGCGGGTGTGGGTTGTGTAGGTGTGTGTATGTGTGTGGGTATACGTGTGTATTTGCGTGTGTATGTTTTGTGTGTGTGGGTACGTGTGTGTGAGAAAAGAGAGAGAGAGAGAGAGAGAGAGAGAGAGAGAGAGAGAGAGAGAGAGAGAGAGAGAGAGAGAGAGTTGAGCGCATGCATGTCATCTCACATGCTATTACATATTTTTTGTGTATTCTCGTTTTCATATTATCATTTTGAATGCCAACTCATTTTAACATGTATAAAATGAACACATGTAAATTACTATAGAGTGAATGAGAGAGTTAGTGAGTGTGAGTGAGAGAGAGGGAATGAGTGTGAGAGTGTGTATGTCCAGAGAGAGAGAGAGAGAGAGAGAGAGAGAGAGAGAGAGAGAGAGAGAGAGAGAGAGAGAGAGAGATTAACGCACGCATGCTATGTAACATGCTATTCCATATTTTTTATGTATTCTCATCTTTCATATTACGAGGTATTATTTTGTATGCCACTTGATTGTATCATGTATACTCTCATAACATGGTGATATGCATTGTTTATGTTTGCAAAATTCATTTGACAATGTTTTTCCTATGCACTATTGATAAACGAAAGATGAGTGATTGGAAGGGCCGAATGTAAGACGGGCCTGCGTGCCCAATTTGTTACCCTTTGAAAATAAAGTCCATTCGTTCGTTCGTTCGTTATTCTGCCAGTTGTTAGTGTTTACCAAGGTTTTCTTTGGCCATCGCATAACTAACTTTTCTTGAGTGTCTCTCTCATGCCAACTATGGGTGTGTCTTCTTTGGTATGTGATATGACAAGACCACCTATCTGTGAGTTAGTGTCCCCGCTCTTGTCACATATAGTATTACCACCAATCTGTGACTTAGTGTCCCGTCTGATGTTTCATATAGCATTACCACCTATCTGTGAGTTAGTGTCCCCTCTCTTGTCTCATATAGCATTACCACCTATCTGTGAGTTAGTGTCCCCTCTCTTGTCTCATATAGCATTACCACCTATCTGTGAGTTAGTGTCCCCTCTCTTGTCTCATATAGCATTACCACCTATCTGTGAGTTAGTGTCCCCTCTCTTGTCTCATATAGCATTACCACCTATCTGTGAGTTAGTGTCCCCTCTCTTGTCTCATATAGTATTACCACCTATCTGTGAGTTAGTGTCCCCTTTCTAGTCTCATATAGCATTACCACCTATCTGTGAGTTAGTGTCCCCTCTCTTGTCTCATATAGTATTACCACCTATCTGTGAGTTAGTGTCCCCTTTCTAGTCTCATATAGCATTACCACTTATATGTGAGTTAGTGTCCCCCTCTCTTGTCTCATATAGTATTACCACCTATCTGTGAGTTAGTGTCCCCTCTCTTGTCTCATATAGCATTACCACCTATCTGTGAGTTAGTGTCCCCTCTCTTGTCTCATATAGCATTACCACCTATCTGTGAGTTAGTGTCCCCTCTCTTGTCTCATATAGCATTACCACCTATCTGTGAGTTAGTGTCCCCTCTCTTGTCTCATATAGCATTACCACCTATCTGTGAGTTAGTGTCCCCTCTCTTGTCTCATATAGCATTACCACCTATCTGTGAGTTAGTGTCCCCGCTCTTGTCTCATATAGCATTACCACCTATCTTTGAGTTAGTGTCCCCGCTCTTGTCTCATATAGCATTACTACCTATCTGTGAGTTAGTGTCCCCTCTCTTGTCTCATATAGCATTACCACCTATCTGTGAGTTAGTGTCCCCACTCTTGTCTCATATAGCATTACCACCTATCTGTGAGTTAGTGTCCCCGCTCTTGTCTCATATAGCATTACCACCTATCTGTGAGTTAGTGTCCCCGCTCTTGTCTCATATAGCATTACCACCTATCTGTGAGTTAGTGTCCCCGCTCTTGTCTCATATAGCATTACCACCTATCTGTGAGTTAGTGTCCCCGCTCTTGTCTCATATAGCAATACCACCTATCTGTGAGTTAGTGTCCCCGCTCTTCTCTCATATAGCAATACCACCTATCTGTGAGTTAGTGTCCCCGCTCTCATCTCATATAGCAATACCACCTATCTGTGAGTTAGTGTCTCCTCTCTTGTCTCATATAGCAATACCACCTATCTGTGAGTTAGTGTCACCGCTCTTGTCTCATATAGCAATACCACCTATCTGTGAGTTAGTCTCCACTCTTGTCTCATATAGCATTACCACCTGTCTGTGAGTTAGTGTCCCCGCTCTTGTCTCATATAGCAATACCACCTATCTGTGAGTTAGTGTCCCCTCTCTTGCCTCATATAGCAATACCACCTATCTGTGAGTTAGTGCCCCCGCTCTTGTCTCATATAGCATTACCACCTATCTGTGAGTTAGTGTCCCCTCTCTTGTCTCATATAGCATTACCACCTATCTGTGAGTTAGTGTCCCCGCTCTTGTCTCATATAGCATTACCACCTATCTGTGAGTTAGTGTCCCCTCTCTTGTCTCATATAGCAATACCACCTATCTGTGAGTTAGTGTCCCCGCTCTTGTCTCATATAACATTACCACCTATCTGTGAGATAGTGTCCCCTCTCTTGTCTCATATAGCATTACCACCTATCTGTGACTTAGTGTCCCGTCTGATGTTTCATATAGCATTAGCACCTATCTGTGAGTTAGTGTCCCCGCTCTTGTCTCATATAGCATTACCACCTATCTGTGAGTTAGTGTCCCCGCTCTTGTCTCATATAGCAATACCACCTTTCTGTGAGGTAGTGTCCCCGCTCTTCTCTCATATAGCAATACCACCTATCTGTGAGTTAGTGTCCCCGCTCTCATCTCATATAGCAATACCACCTATCTGTGAGTTAGTGTCCCCGCTCTTGTCTCATATAGCATTACCACCTATATGTGAGTTAGTGTCCCCGCTCTTGTCTCATATAGCAATACCACCTATCTGTGAGTTAGTGTCCCCGCTCTTGTCTCATATAGCAATACCAACTATCTGTGAGTTAGTGTCCCCGCTCTTGTCTCATATAGCAATACCACCTATCTGTGAGTTAGTGTCCCCGCTCTTGTCTCATATAGCATTACCACCTATCTGTGAGTTAGTGTCCCCGCTCTTGTCTCATATAGCATTACCACCTATCTGTGAGTTAGTGTCCCCGCTCTTGTCTCATATAGCATTACCACCTATGTGTGAGTTAATGTCCCCTCTCTTGTCTCATATAGCAATACCACCTATCTGTGAGTTAGTGCCCCCGCTCTTGTCTCATATAACATTACCACCTATCTGTGAGTTAGTGTCCCCTCTCTTGTCTCATATAGCATTACCACCTCTCTGTGACTTAGTGTCCCGTCTGATGTTTCATATAGCATTACCACCTATCTGTGAGTTAGTGTCCCCTCTCTTGTCTCATATAGCATTACCACCTATCTGTGAGTTAGTGTCCGCGCTCTTGTCTCATATAGCATTACCACCTATCTGTGAGTTAGTGTCCCCTCTCTTGTCTCATATAGCATTACCACCTATCTGTGAGTTAGTGTCCCCTCTCTTGTCTCATATAGCATTACCACCTTTCTGTGAGTTAGTGTCCCCTCTCTTGTCTCATATAGCATTACCACCTATCTGTGAGTTAGTGTCCCCTCTCTTGTCTCATATAGCATTACCACCTATCTGTGAGTTAGTGTCCCCTCTCTTGTCTCATATAGCATTACCACCTATCTGTGAGTTAGTGTCCCCGCTCTTGTCTCATATAACAATACCACCTATCTGTGAGTTTGTGTCCCCGCTCTTCTCTCATATAGCAATACTACCTATCTGTGAGTTAGTGTCCCCGCTCTCATCTCATATAGCAATACCACCTATCTGTGAGTTAGTGTCCCCGCTCTTGTCTCATATAGCAATACCACCTATCTGTGAGTTAGTGTCCCCGCTCGTGTCTCATTTAGCAATACCACCTATCTGTGAGTTAGTGTCCCCGCTCTTGTCTCATATAGCATTACCACCTATCTGTGAGTTAGTGTCCCCGCTCTTGTCTCATATAGCAATACCACCTATCTGTGAGTTATTGTCCCCGCTCTTGTCTCATATAGCAATACCACCTATCTGTGAGTTAGTGTCCCCGCTCTTCTCTCATATAGCAATACCACCTATCTGTGAGTTAGTGTCCCCGCTCTCATCTCATATAGCAATACCACCTATCTGTGAGTTAGTGTCCCCGCTCCTGTCTCATATAGCAATACCACCTATCTGTGAGTTAGTGTCCCCGCTCGTGTCTCATTTAGCAATACCACCTATCTGTAAGTTAGTGTCCCCGCTCTTGTCTCATATAGCATTACCACCTATCTGTGAGTTAGTGTCCCCGCTCTTGTCTCATATAGCAATACCACCTATCTGTGAGTTAGTGTCCCCGCTCTTGTCTCATATAGCAATACCACCTATCTGTGAGTTAGTGTCCCCGCTCTTTTCTCATATAGCATTACCACCTATCTGTGAGTTAGTGTCCCCGCTCTTGTCTCATATAGCATTACTACCTATCTGTGAGTTAGTGTCCCCGCTCTTGTCTCATATAGCATTACCACCTTTCTGTGAGTTAGTGTCCCCTCTCTTGTCTCATATAGCAATACCACCTATCTGTGAGTTAGTGCCCCCGCTCTTGTCTCATATAACATTACCACCTATCTGTGAGTTAGTGTCCCCTCTCTTGTCTCATATAGCATTACCACCTATCTGTGACTTAGTGTCCCGTCTGATGTTTCATATAGCATTACCACCTATCTGTGAGTTAGTGTCCCCTCTCTTGTCTCATATAGCATTACCACCTATCTGTGAGTTAGTGTCCCCGCTCTTGTCTCATATAGCATTACCACCTATCTGTGAGTTAGTGTCCCCTCTCTTGTCTCATATAGCATTACCACCTATCTGTGAGTTAGTGTCCCCTCTCTTGTCTCATATAGCATTACCACCTATCTGTGAGTTAGTGTCCCCGCTCTTGTCTCATATAGTATTACCACCTATCTGTGAGTTAGTGTCCCCGCTCTTGTCTCATATAGCATTGCCACCTATCTGTGAGTTAGTGTCCCCGCTCTTGTCTCATATAGCATTACCACCTATCTGTGAGTTAGTGTCCCCTCTCTTGTCTCATATAGCAATACCACTTTGTAGTGTTCCCCGCTCTTTCTCATATACTTACCACCTATCTGTGAGTTATCCCCGCTCTTGTCCTATGCATTACCCCTCTGTGAGTTAGTGTCCCCGCTCTTCTCATATAGCATTACCACCTATTGTGAGTTAATGTCCCCTCTCTTGTCTCATATAGCATACCACCTATCTGTGAGTTAGTGCCCCCCTCTTGTCTCATATAACATTACCACCTATCTGTGAGTTAGTTCCCCTTCTTGTCTCATATAGCATTACCACCTCTCTGTGACTTAGTGTCCCTCTTGTTTCATATAGCATTACCACCTATCTGTGAGTAGTGTCCCCTCTCTTGTCTCATATAGCATTACCACCTATCTGTGAGTTAGTGTCCCGCTCTTGTCTCATATAGCATACCACCTATCTGTGAGTTAGTGTCCCCCTCTTTCTCATATAGCATTACCACCTATCTGTGAGTTAGTGTCCCATCTCTTGTCTCATATAGCATTACCACCTTCTGTGAGTTAGTGTCCCCTCTCTTGTCTCATATAGCATTACCACCTATCTGTGAGTTAGTGTCCCCTCTCTTGTCTCATATAGCATTACCACCTATCTGTGAGTTAGTGTCCCCTCTCTTGTCTCATATAGCATTACCACCTATCTGTGAGTTAGTGTCCCCGCTCTTGTCTCATATAACAATACCACCTATCTGTGAGTTAGTGTCCCCGCTCTTCTCTCATATAGCAATACTACCTATCTGTGAGTTAGTGTCCCCGCTCTCATCTCATATAGCAATACCACCTATCTGTGAGTTAGTGTCCCCGCTCTTGTCTCATATAGCAATACCACCTATCTGTGAGTTAGTGTCCCCGCTCGTGTCTCATTTAGCAATACCACCTATCTGTGAGTTAGTGTCCCCGCTCTTGCCTCATATAGCATTACCACCTATCTGTGAGTTAGTGTCCCCGCTCTTGTCTCATATAGCAATACCACCTATCTGTGAGTTATTGTCCCCGCTCTTGTCTCATATAGGCAATACCACCTATCTTGTGAGTTAGTGTCCCCGCTCTTCTCTCATATAGCAATACCACCTATCTGTGAGTTAGTGTCCCCGCTCTCATCTCATATAGCAATACCACCTATCTGTGAGTTAGTGTCCCCGCTCCTGTCTCATATAGCAATACCACCTATCTGTGAGTTAGTGTCCCCGCTCGTGTCTCATTTAGCAATACCACCTATCTGTAAGCTTAGTGTCCCCGCTCTTGTCTCATATAGCATTACCACCTATCTGTGAGTTAGTGTCCCCGCTCTTGTCTCATATAGCAATACCAACCTATCTGTGAGTTAGTGTCCCCGCTCTTGTCTCATATAGCAATACCACCTATCTGTGAGTTAGTGTCCCCGCTCTTTTCTCATATAGCATTACCACCTATCTGTGAGTTAGTTGTCCCCGCTCTTGTCTCATATAGCATTACTACCTATCTGTGAGTTAGTGTCCCCAGCTCTTGTCTCATATAGCATTGACCACCTTTCTGTGAGTTAGTGTCCCCTCTCTTGTCTCATATAGCAATACCACCTATCTGTGAGTTAGTGCCCCCGCTCTTGTCTCATATAACATTACCACCTATCTGTGAGTTAGTGTCCCCTCTCTTGTCTCATATAGCATTACCACCTATCTGTGACTTAGTGTCCCGTCTGATGTTTTCATATAGCATTACCACCTATCTGTGAGTTAGTGTCCCCTCTCTGTCTCATATAGCATGTACCACCTATCTGTGAGTTAGTGTCCCCGCTCTTGTCTCATATAGCATTACCACCTATCTTGTGAGTTAGTGTCCCCTCTCTTGTCTCATATAGCATTACCACCTATCTGTGAGTTAGTGGTCCCCTCTCTTGTCATCATATAGCATTACCACCTATCTGTGAGTTAGTGTCCCCTCTCTTGTCTCATATAGCATTACACCTATCTGTGAGTTAGTGTCCCCTCTCTTGTCTCATATAGCATTACAACCTATCTGTGAGTTAGGTGTCCCTCTCTTGTCTCATATAGCATTACCACCTATCTGTGAGTAGTGTCCGCTCTTGTCTCATATAGCATACCACCTATCTGTGAGTTAGTGTCCCGCTCTTCTCATATAGCAATACCACCTATCTGTGAGTTAGTGTCCCTCTCTTCTATAGCAATACCACCTATCTGTGAGTTAGTGGTTTTTCCGTCTGCATAGCAATACCACCTATCTGTGAGTTAGTGTCCCCGCTCTTGTCTCATATAGCATCCACCTTCTGTATTAGTGTCCCCGCTCTTGTCCCCTCTCATCTCATATAGCAATACCACCTATCTGTGAGTTAGTGTCCCGCTCTTGTCTCATATAGCATTACCACCTATATGTGAGTTAGTGTCCCCGCTCTTGTCTCATATAGCAATACCACCTATCTGTGAGTTAGTGTCCCCGCTCTTGTCTCATATAGCAATACCAACTATCTGTGAGTTAGTGTCCCCGCTCTTGTCTCATATAGCAATACCACCTATCTGTGAGTTAGTGTCCCCGCTCTTGTCTCATATAGCAATACACCTAATCTGTGAGTTAGTGTCCCCGCTCTTGTCTCATACTAGCATTACCACCTATCTGTGAGTTAGTGTCCCCGCTTCTTGTCTCATATAGCATTACCACCTATCTGTGAGTTAGTGTCCCCTCTCTTGTCTCATATAGCAATACCACCTATCTGTGAGTTAGTGCCCCTTGCTATTGTCTCATATACATTACCACCTATCTGTGAGTTAGTGTCCCCTCTCTTGTCTTCATATAGCATTACCACCTATCTGTGAAGTTAGTGTCCCGTCTGATGTTTCATATAGCATTACCACCTATACTGTGAGTTAGTGTCCCCTCTCTTGTTCATATAGCATTACCACCTATCTGGAGTTAGTGTCCCCTCTCTTGTCTCATATAGCATTACCACCTATCTGTGAGTTAGTGTCCCTTCTCTTGTCAATATAGATTACCACCTATCTGTGAGTTTGGTGTCCCCCTTTCTAGTCTCATATAGCATTACCACCTTATCTGTGAGTTAGTGTCCCCTCTCTTGTCTCATATAGCATTACCACCTATCTGTGAGTTAGTGTCCCCTCTCTTGTCTCATATAGCATTACCACCTATCTGTGAGTTAGTGTCCCCTCTCTTGTCTCATATAGCATTTCCACCTATCTGTGAGTTAGTGTCCCCGCTCTTGTCTCATATAACAATACCACCTATCTGTGAGTTGTGTCCCCGCTCTTCTCTCATATAGCAATACTACCTATCTGTGAGTTAGTGTCCCCGCTCTCATCTCATATAGCAATACCACCTATCTGTGAGTTAGTGTCCCCGCTCTTGTCTCATATAGCAATACCACCTATCTGTGAGTTAGTGTCCCCGCTCGTGTCTCATTTAGCAATACCACCTATCTGTGAGTTAGTGTCCCCGCTCTTGCCTCATATAGCATTACCACCTATCTGTGAGTTAGTGTCCCCGCTCTTGTCTCATATAGCAATACCACCTATCTGTGAGTTATTGTCCCCGCTCTTGTCTCATATAGCAATACCACCTATCTGTGAGTTAGTGTCCCCGCTCTTCTCTCATATAGCAATACCACCTATCTGTGAGTTAGTGTCCCCGCTCTCATCTCATATAGCAATACCACCTATCTGTGAGTTAGTGTCCCCGCTCCTGTCTCATATAGCAATACCACCTATCTGTGAGTTAGTGTCCCCGCTCGTGTCTCATTTAGCAATACCACCTATCTGTAAGTTAGTGTCCCCGCTCTTGTCTCATATAGCATTACCACCTATCTGTGAGTTAGTGTCCCCTCTCTTGTCTCATATAGCAATTACCACCTATCTGTGAGTTAGTGTCCCCTCTCTTGTCTCATATAGCATTACCACCTATCTGTGAGTTAGTGTCCCCGCTCTTGTCTCATATAGCATTACCACCTATCTGTGAGTTAGTGTCACCGCTCTTGTCTCATATAGCATTACCACCCTATCTGTGAGTTAGTGTCCCCGCTCTTGTCTCATATAGCATTACTACCTATCTGTGAGTTAGTGTCCCCCCTCTTGTCTCATATAGCATTACCACTATCTGTGAGTTAGTGTCCCGCTCTTGTCTCATATAGCAATACCACCTATCTGTGAGTTAGTGTCCCCCTCTCTTGTCTCATATAGCAATACCACCTATCTGTGAGTTAGTGCCCCGCTCTTGTCTCATATAGCATTACCACCTATCTGTGAGTTAGTGTCCCGCTCTTGTCTCATATAGCATTACCACCTATCTGTGAGTTAGTGTCCCGCTCTTGTCTCATATCGCATTACCACCTATCTGTGAGTTAGTGTCCCCCTCTCTGTCTCATATAGCATTACCACCTATCTGTGAGTTAGTGTCCCCTCTCTTGTCTCATATAGCATTACCACCTATCTGTGAGTTAGTGTCCCCGCTCTTGTCTCATATAGCATTACCACCTATCTGTGAGTTAGTGTCCCCTCTCTTGTCTCATATAGCATTACCACCTATCTGTGAGTTAGTGTCCCCTCTCTTGTCTCATATAGCATTACCACCTATCTGTGAGTTAGTGTCCCCTCTCCTTGTCTCATATAGCATTACACACCTATCTGTGAGTTAGTGTCCCCCTCTCTTGTCTCATATAGCATTACCACCTATCTGTGAGTTAGTGTTCCCCTTCTATTGTCTCATATAGCATTACCAACCTATCTGTGAGGTTAGTGTCCCCTTTCTAGTCTCATATAGCATTACCACTTATATGTGAGTTAGTGTCCCCTCTCTTGTCTCTATAGTATTACCACCTATCTGTGAGTTTAGTGTCACCTCTCTTGTCTCATATAGCATTACCACCTATCTGTGAGTTAGTGTCCCCTCTCTTGTCTCATATAGCATTACCACCTATCTGTGAGTTAGTGTCCCCTCTCTTGTCTCATATAGCATTACCACCTATCTGTGAGTTTAGTGTCCCCTCTCTTGTCTCATATAGCATTACCACCTATCTGTGAGTTAGTGTCCCCCTCTCTTGTCTCATATAGCCATTACCACCTATCTGTGAGTTAGTGTCCCGCTCTTGTCTCATATAGCATTACCACCTATCTGTGAGTTAGTGTCCCCGCTCTTGTCTCATATAGCAATATCACCTATCTGTGAGTTAGTGTCCCCGCTCTTGTCTCATATAGCGAATACCACCTATCTGTGAGTTAGTGTCCCGTCTGATGTCTCATATAGCATTACCACCTTATCTGTGAGTTAGTGTCCCCGCTCTTGTCTCATATAGCATTACCACCTATCTGTGAGTTAGTGTCCCCTCTCTTGTCTCCTATTAGCATTATCACCTATCTGTGAGTTAGTCTGCACTAATGCTCTTGAATATTCTATTACCGGTTTCCTGTGATATCATCTATATTACCATAGACGGTTTGCGGCTTCAGCCATTGACAACGTTTCAGGCTGTGAGGACATTTACAATTGACAGTATCATACTGATGATAGATACCTTCTTGCTGTGTATAATTTTATTTATATGTTATGTACACAGATACGAGGCAGATTGATCACGAACTGTGTGCACCATATTAATATTATCTAGATAGTATACATACCTTACAAAATAATCTTTGTTAGATGTAGACAGTCTTTCAACCCATTGCTATCTATACAGTTTTTGAATACTACAAATTCTACGGCTACACCCTTACTGTTCACGTTTCCAATATTATATTTCCCATTTTTGTCTTGAAATCTCCGAGGTCGGAGCAGATTGGCCCCACTCAACGTTAAACCCATTCTTATGTTTTTCCCCGGAGAATGTGTAATGTTAAGAAATTGCATCGACAGTTTTCAGCTTAGAGGAAATGAAATTGAAAATTTAATTCAAAAATAATGCTTGGAGAAAATGCGGTCTAAGAGATTTCGACCGTAAATCTCAACACATATCCTTAAATAGTAACTCAACGTGATATTTTATGTGTCGTGCTTTGACATTGTTCTGTGTGTACTATTTCTGTCCGCAAAGTTATGCAATCTTGTCTTGGTCTATAATCGTATATACACATTACGTCCTCTTCTCTTATCTTCTCTTTCTACTGACCTTCCTTTTCCTCCTTCTTCTTTTTCTTCGTTTTAGTACCAGTCGTCTAATTCATCGTCAAATTCTCCTCCTCTTCCTCCTACTGCTCCTCCTCCTCCTCCTCCTCCTCCTCTTCTTCTTCTTCTTCTTCTTCTTCTTCTTCTTTATCATCATCATCATCATCTACGACTCTTCCCCTCCGCCCCATTCGCTTCTTCTTCTTCTTCTTCTAGTTTTTCCGTTTCTTCTTCAGACACATTGTTTTCAGATACTTGCGACAGCTACATGGAACACAATCAATCACTGTAAATTGCCTTCATCGATCACACAAAGGCATTTTATTTGGTCAGTCGTGAGGATCTATTTAAGGCACAAAAGAAGATTGGTTGCCCCCGAACTCTTCTCTCCATTGTGGAGTCATTTCACACAGGCATGAAGGGTGTAATCAAGTTTGATTGTACAACTTCATTAAAGTTTGAAAGCAAGAGTGGAGTTAAGCAAGGTTGTGTACTTGCTCCCATGCACTTTGAAATAAACTTTTCACTTCTATTGAAATATGTCTTTCGTGATCAGGATGCTGGTATATACATTCACTCGCGCTCAGATGACAGCCTCTACAATGCTCAGAGAATAAACGACTAGACAAATATTAGGAGGGTACTGATATAAGAAAATTGTTTACAGATGATTGATGCTGCAATTACGATACACTCTGAGGATGAATTACAATATCTACTATCTTCATTTTCAAATGCTTGTTCTGAATTTGGTTTAACAATTAGCAAAAAGAATGCACAGATTATGTCACAAAATGTACATAGGATGCCAACACTCTTTATTGGAGACGCTGAACTGAAGATAGTAGACCATTTTACATATCTAGGATCCGAGTAAACAGTAAATTATCGCTAGATCTGGAAATCAACATCAGGATTGATAAGGCAGCAACAACAATGAACAGGTTATGTGATATGCTTTATTTTCACAAACGTAACACGCCGTAATTTCCCGTCGACAATTAAAGCCTGAACACTGCAACAGGATTGTTTGTTCCACACTTGTACGATCCAAGATTTAATATACCCATTGGCAATGTAAAATGTGAACCGGAAAAGGCACCGTATAAATAGCAGCACGCAAATCGACATGATCTGTTTGTTCATCAGCCAGCATGAGACATAAGACCTGAAACAGCGAAAGGAGTGAGAGAGTTTCAAAATTCACGAGAAAAGAAAATCCTCAGCCTACGACATCGCTGTGAGAAATTGCATCTCATTCAGATCATGAAAACTGTCGACATGTTGAAGTCATTCTGATAAATAAGGTAAACACCATATTTAATTTATTTTAAATCTTAAATTAGTGTGAGTCTTTTTTCCCAGAAGAAGAGTTGGTAAGTCGACTAGTTGAACACGTGTGGTGAGTCTTTAAGAAGTTAATTATAATATATTTAGTTGTTATAGTTTATAGATAAACTATTCATTAAGGATAACCATAGTGAGTTTTATTGTCTCCCAAAGTAAACAACTGATGTAATGTATAAGTATTAGTCCAAGTTCTACATTTATTTCTTAAGCAACTCAATCTACAATGATTTATAATGATGAGTTCTTAAGAATTTAATCTAGTAGAAACTAAATAATAGTATACTCAGTTATCATAGTCATAAGATCAACAGCACATCTGCTAGTCTAAAACCTTGAAGACCATATAATGGAAGATGGAATGGAGAGCAACCAATTATGTTGTGGATAACTATTCGAGAGCACCAAGACTCTTTACCTTCGACTGTTTATTTTCCTAGGATCACAATTCTTTTAGGTATTTTCTTTGTGATCTTCTTGAGAAAACTATAGAACATTTCAGTTCTGATGTTCATATTGCTGATATTTTTAGATTTATGATGGATGCTAAAATTTCAGGTAATGGTCATTATCCAGACCTGACTTTGTGAATGCAGCACATTGTGAAAGTAGTTGTAGCAGCTTGACTGAATGCAGTAGCCACTTAACTGAGTGAGGCAGCTGAGATAGTGAGGCCAAATACTATTCCACAGCAACTTCCTGCCAATTTTCACCACCCTTCCAGGACAGGTATTAAATATCCTTTTTCCTAGGTATAGGTGGAAGAAACACAGTGAGCTAAGATTAAATAAAACCGGGGAAAAAAATAAAAGAACTCTCCAAAATATTCTACAGTGACTGAATGCTACCGAGATCCAAGAACTGGATGGGAAACCAACCAGGGTGTACCCAGTTTCTTTCCACAGATTAGGCCAGCAGAAGAGGCCCAATATTTATAATTAAGAACGGATGCAACTCTGAGTACCATTATGATACAGTGGCACAGCCAGGAGATAGAGAATTAGTTAGAGATGAATATGTAAGTAATCTGGTAATTGTACTGCATTGATTGTTGTATGTTATTACATGTATATGCAACAACTTCATTTATATAGATATAATAAATTATGAAAATGACGTGTTATTTTCGCTTTTGAGAGTTCTATTGTCATAGTAAAATTGTTGTAAGCAATTATCCTATATTAATTATTTAGTTGGTAGAGGGGAGACAAGGAACCATTCCTACGGACATTTGGGATACTCAGTAAAACTTTCATTGTTTCCTTGGGGTATTCCTTGGTTCTCCAAAACTCTATTTAATGGTCTCAAATCATTGAGCCAGTAACAGCTAATAAAATTTTAACGGGCAGGATCACATTGAGAAAGAGGAACTCTGGATCCTTGATCTCTTTGGGGTTGAGCCATCAACTATTTATCCGACAGGTTAACAAAACCAAAAAAAAAAAAAAAAACCGTCTTGGAGAATAAAAAGCTTACTGCCAAAACAAAAGCTCCCGTTTATGGAAACTGTGTCCTTAGAACTCTTCTTTATGGCAATGAAGTCTGGTCACCTTACTCACATCAAGAGAAACGTTAAACAGCTTTCAAATGCTCTCGCACTCGCTTAACACCTAGACTAGGGAGACCGGCCAGCTGTGTGTGTGTCTGTGTCTGTGTGTGTGTATATATATATATATATATATATATATATATACATATATATATATATATATATATATATATATATATATATATATATATATATATATACACGCTTAAAGTATCCCCTATCCTCTAAAAGTACTTTAGAGATTTTGGTCATAGATCATAACTTTAGGAAGGGAAAATCCCAACTGCACCTCCCCGTGGTAGAGGATGGAAACACACCACGGTGTGGCTAACACAGCTCTGGGGACCGAGTATCCACCGGAATAAGTGGACAACTCTGCAGCTGAGCAGAGCAGGGCAATCACTTGTCCTGACAGTCGGAAATGGCTGTCAAAGGCAGAGTTAAGAGACCACCATGTGAATGTGGAAGGAAAGGGGAAACCACCACATTATCTTCCCAAGACTTCATGGCAAAACATATATCAGAGTTAGTGAACGACGTTAATGGCTGTCTTAGGACATCCTCGTCCGGTAGGGACAGTCATGAGCCACAGGTGACACCAGACCGTCATCCAGCTACTGATAGCAAAATCATAACTAAAATAAATAAATTTAAAGTAGGAAATTGGAATGTTAGGACATTAAATGAGCAAGGAAAGTTGACCAATGTTCTAAGAGAGATGGATAGCATGAAAATGAATATACTAGGCGTTAGTGAGATGAGATGGAAGGGATCGGACAAAATTATAGCTGACAATCACACAATAATTTATTCTGGAGGGGATACACATGAAAAAGGTGTAGGAATAATATTAGACGAAAAAACAGCCAAGTCAATTAATGGATACTGGTGTATTTCAGATAGAGTAGTTATGGTAAAAATCAAAGGCAAACCAATAGACATAAATATTATACAGGTATATGCACCAACAACAAGCAGTAGTGATGAAGAAATACAACACTTTTACGATGAAATAGAAATGGTGATGGCTCAAATTGGATCACAAGAAATAAAAATAATACTTGGTGATTTTAATGCAAAAGTAGGAAATGGGAAAATGGAGGATGTAGTAGGGAAATATGGTTTAGGTACAAGAAATGAAAGAGGGGAAAAGCTAATAGAATGGGCAAATATCAATGATTTGATAATTGGAAACACTTGGTTTAAACACCATAAAAGACGACTGTACACATGGAAAAGCCCCGATAAGAAAATACGCAACCAAATTGACTACATACTAATTAATAAAGGATATAGAAATGCTTTAATTAATGTAAAGACAATGCCTGGTGCTGACTGTAATAGTGATCATGTACCATTATGTGGACAAAAAAAGTAAGATTAAAGAGAGGGGAAAAAATGGTTAAGAACATGAGACTTAATAAAGAGGTTCTGAAAATAGATAAAGAACTGCAAGAACAATACAGAGTGACTGTGAAAAATAGGTACAATGCGATAGCTAAAATACAGAATATAAATGAACAATGGGAAATGTTAAGGGACTCCATTCATCAAACTAGCAAAGAAGTATTACCGGAGAGAGGCAAAATAGCTAAGAAAAAATGGATGAATGAAGAAATCTTAAAACTGATGGACAAAAGAAAACAGAGTAAAAATGACAAACAAATAAATAAAAGATAAATGTGGGAAGGCTAAAGAAAGTTGGTTAAACGAGCAATGCAAAAAAATTGAATTAAATTCCATTAATGATACAAAAAATATGTACAGACAAATCAGTGAGCTTACGGGAAGAAAAATAAGAATAAATACAGGGTGTTTGAAATCAAAAACAGGAAAGCTATTGTTAGAGGAAGGTGCTATAATGAAGAGGTGGAATGAGTATATAAGAGAATTATATGACGGAGAAAGGGAAGAATTAACAGAAGATAGTAACTTAGACGGTCCACCTATTCTGAAAGAAGAAGTCGCTGACGCTATGAAACGTATGAAGAAAGAAAAAAACAGCTGGGCCAGATGTGTTGGGAGAATTTGGAGTAGATATATTAACCAAAATGTTGAATGATATTTACAGTAGTGGATATTTACCCAGTGATATGCTGAAATCAGTATTTATAGCTATACCAAAAAGACCAGGAGCAATTGATTGTGAAGATTTTCGTACAATTAACCTCATTAACCATATCACTAAGCTTCTACTCAGAATCATAATGAGACGAAACAAAAAGAAAATAAAAATGGAAATTAGTGAAGAACAGTATGGATCTGTGGAAGGAAAGGGCACAAACAATGCAATATATACATTACAGACACTAATAGAAAGGTCAATAGAGAAACAGAGAGACATATATTTGTGCTTCATAGATTATACTAAGGCATTTGATAAAGTAAAACATGATGAACTGATTAAAATGTTGGAAGATATCAACATTGATGGAAAAGAATAATAAAGAATGTTTACTAAAACCAAGTAGCAGCAATTAACATGGGAAATAAAGAGGGTAGTTACGAACAGATAAAGCTAGGAGTACGACAGGGGTGTGTCTTGTCACCAGATCTTTTCTCCCTGTATAGCGAAGTAATAATGAGAGAGATCAAAGAGATGCCAGGAATACTAGTTGGAGGTTATAATATAAATAATATATGCTATGCAGATGACACAGTATTGGTGGCGGATAATTCAACAGACCTACAGCAATTATTAGACGTTGTAGTAACAGAGAGTGCAAGGAAAGGACTCTCCTTGAATATCAAGAAAACAGTAACAATGGTAATATCAAAGAAAATGGTGACACCAAAATATGACATAGAAAAAGAAGGAAAAATCCTTAACCAAGTGGATAATTTTAGATACCTAGGGGCATTTATAACATCAGATGGAAGATGTATAACAGAGATTAGGAGCAGAATAGGGCAAGCAAAAGCCGCATTTCAGAAAATGAAGAGTATCTTGTGCAATAAGTCACTGTCACTGAATGTAAGAAAGATAGTGCTGAAATGCTATGTAGAACCAGTTTTGCTGTATGGCAGTGAATCTTGGAATGTAAATGAACAAATTAAGAAGAAATTAGAAGCAACAGAGATGTGGTTCCTGAGACGAATGTTGCGAATTCCTTGGACTGCCAGAGTAACTAACGACGACTGCCTGAAACAGGCTAATGAAACTAGAACATTATATACAACAATAAGACAGAGACAAACATCTTTCTTCGGTCACGTGATGAGAAGAGAGGCATTGGAGAACATCGTAACAACTGGAGAGATCGAGGGGAAGAGAGGCAGAGGCAGACCAAGAGAAATGATGCTGGATGGATTGAGACGGTGGCATGGAGGAATATCAGCAGCAGAGTTGATCCAGAAAACCAAAGACCGAGATCTATGGAGAGCCATGAACGCCTACGCCAGTCGGCACGGCACTTGATGATGATGATGATGATGATATATATATATATATATATATATATATATATATATATATATATATATATATATATATATATATATATATATATATATATATATATATTGTGGTTATATTCAGGGCATGCCAATTTCAACAGTGTTTAGGTGTTATTGAAATTGACAGATAGAGGGGTATAGCTCACGGACGAATCAAACAGACAATTCAAATTATGAATGTTTCCACAGCTTCATGTATAGCTCACGGACGAATCAAACGGACAATTCAAATGATGAATGTTTCCACAGCTTCATCACGGCCGTTTTCCCTTGGACGTGCATGCCAGCTTCCTAGACAAGTCCAGCTGTGACTCGCACAGTCGCAGGCAGAGCCACGTGAGCCAGGACGTTGACATTCTGCTCAGGAAGAGTCAGACGCTGATCGATTCCTTGGAGCGGCACCGAGACAGCGAAGTTACAGAGGATGCTCCAAACATATTTAGGTATCCATCCATCCATCCATCCATCCATCCATCCATCCATCCATCCATCTATCCATCTATCCGTCTGTCTGTCTGTTTGTCTGTCTGTCTGTCTGTCTGTCTGTCTGTCTGTCTGTCTCTGCCTGCCAGCCTGCCTGCCTGCCAGCCAGCCTGCCTGCCTGCCTGCCTGCCTGCCTGCTTCTCGTTGTTGTTTAAAATCCATGCACTGACTGTTTAGCCAAGCTTCTTTTGCTGCCATACAATTATTTTGTCTACATTTTTTTCCATCTTTTTCTGTCCATCCATTATATAACTTCTTCTTTATTTCAGTTATTTCCTTTCATGTTTTTTTATTGACTCCTTCAGTAATTTGCCATTGTTCATTTATACTGGGCGTACGCTTTCTAATGCATTATGCCTATCGTGTAAAGTATTGGCATATTTATCTCTGATTTCCTAAAATATCTTACTACAACAAGCAAATTATGCGTCATAAATCTGCATTCGCTTGTAAAACGTTAATGGTTATTTGCGCGTGTGTAAAGTATTGAGAGAATAGGCCTATACAACACTGGCTCCCAACCTGCGTCGTTAACATTATGCGTGTATTGGCTTTGCCCTTATTGATAACAGCAAACATAGAAAGAAAACCTTAAGAGGAGCAATTAATTTCAGGTAAAGTAAATGGCCATATTATTACACACGTTAAGGCGAAATGACCTCGATCGACATGAAGAGATCATGTCGTTGTTAAAATAAAAAAAAGTCCTTTGTGTATGGAACCCAAGACTCATCTGTTCGGCAGACGAACGTCTAGCCACTAAGCCACCACGGCTTCCTAGATTCATGTGGCTAATTTTAAATGCAATAACTATAAGGGCACGACAACATTAATGCCACCAGGAAGCATTGGGGACCGTATAATGTTGGACTATAGAAGATAGATGGTTCGGTCATATAACACAGTTCAGAGAGCTATAGTACCCAGAGACAATGGAAGGAGATAAGAAAGTCCAAATCCTCATACATTCTAGGAAAAGATGGAATGGTGAACTGTCTGATGCTGTGAATACTGCCGTTTGTTACAGTGTTTTAAACTCTTTAAGAGCTATAAATATAAAAAGGAAGAATATTATTTACAATATATCTGTGTCAGTCCTGGTGAGAAAGTTCGTCAGAGCTATATTTAGTCAATTCTGACGTAAGGAAGTGAATCATGGAGAAATAACAGATTGGTGTCGAATTAGTTTGCAGCTTCAGAAATGTTGTTTTATATAAGAATGATGAGCAAACCATGGACACATAAACAGCGTAATGAAGATATCTGGAAAGAAGCTAATTAACATAGAGAACTAGATATTAGCAACATAAGAAAGAAAGGAACAAAATACACACGCCACATACTGTAGACATATCATGAGAATAGGAAAGCTTTTGTACCTTGGGGAAAAGGGGAAAGTTGCAGGGGGCAGGCGGTAGCAGCATACCAAGAAAGAAGATGTCAGACAATTTGACATCATGACATTAGGGAATATATGTACCACAATTATTGGCAGTACATGAGGCAGAAAACTGTGGACGGACATGATGTCAGTGAACTCAATATATACTGCCTTAATTTTCCTCAATATGTACGATAATAATCTTGATATTCGCAGCTCTTACAACTTTCTCCAGAGGCTCTTGTCTTTTAATGTCACAAAAAGAAAAAAAAAAGGTTCGTTTCGTCTTGGAATGGTTATCGTTAAAAATTGTAATATTTGCATTCAGTACTATGCGACGAAGGGGTTACGGACGATAGCTCGTAATCCCGCATACCCGCGTTCAGAACACAGCTGTGTGTGATTTGGCAGCAGACCGCCTTACTTTGGTTTTTTATGAAATGGTATGGGAGCCTGTTCTTCAGAAAGCAGTGGCAAACTACTGACCGTAAACTTACCCAGGAATCACGCTTGCTTGGGTTGACAGCTACGTCATGTAAAAGAC
>JACEFZ010018606.1:310000-330422 GCA_014155875.1 Cepaea nemoralis
GTCACGACTTGAGCATCCTTCTTCTCATTCCATCCTGATGCTCAAGCGTGCTGTAGCTTTGCACACCTAACTAATACATTCTGCTACACCTTCCTATGTTTTGAAAAGACTTTTTTTCTTTCAAAAAGTCTTTACTCCTAATCCCTCTATCCTACACCTTCTCTCCTTACCTCCCACAATTTCTCTAATCCGCCCCAAACTATCTCTATTTTGAGTCAATATTTCATTTTATTTGTAACTCTTCCCCCAGTCATATAGCAACCCGCTATGAACTTCTTCTTCGTTCTTGGTTCTTCAAGTTTCTTTAAAAAATATATATATCATAAGAACATCTCGTATCAATCGTTATCGTACACTTGACATTATGAAATTTCTCACTCTTTCACAACACAGGATAGACAGAAAAAATGTAGTTAGAAAAAGTAAAGAAGGGGTGCGCACCCAGTTTATGAAAAGTATAAGGAATGAATAGTCAACACAATCACATTTACCTCTCTTACCCACGAAAAAACTTTTGTAGAAAGTTTTTTCTTTAAAATATATCTTATGAAATACATATCTGTTCACTATAAATTAAGTTGATCTAAGTTTTCTCAACATATATATACTCAACATTTATATTGCCATCCACAACCTTGTCTATATTTCACTTATCTCACCTCCAACCACGAACCAATGTTCATATTCCATGAAACATTTTAAATTAATTAACGCTGTTTTTTCACAGCTCCTATATCTTGCCCCCTCACATCCCATGATAAGCTTCCTTGTTTATCTATTCCATATACCCAAGCCTATATGCTGCCATTCACAGCCCCTTCTTTATCTATTCTCTATTAACCAACTATCATATCGTTACTCATAATATGATCTCCAATCCATATATCTTCAAATAATGCTGACTTTGGTACAGCTCCTATTTTAACTTTCCCATAGCCATCCCCAGCATATGTTTCTAATATTTCATAGCCACATCAACCTCTTCATGCTGATTATCACAGCAACAGAATATACCCATGAACATTTTATTCACCAAGATAATGTGTCTCTCTACTAGTCCTCAGTAGTTTATTACTATTTTCTGAACGAAGGGTACTATATAAAGTCCCGTGTACTGGACAAAACCATAACTGTTTATAATTTAAACTTAACTTAACCAATACATTTGTAAACAAGTAATTCTTATTTAACACACACAAGACATTTCACTTAAATTATGAGTTAAGCGAAATAAAATCACAACAGGACATCATACCCCCCCCCCCCCCCCCCCCAAGTTTTTTTATACATGTTTATGTTTCCCCTCATATTAAATAAAGATATCAACTCATTCAAGGAAAAACATATTTTAAAATAATATAACATACATCCTATCTTATTGTTAGTCTCTTTTACGGACTTTTTCATTCATTGGCACCTTGCCGTCTTGACAGACGATAGTTTGTGCTTTAAAAGGCATAATAACTTTTAACTATGGCGGTAGCGAGTGTGACTGATAAGGCCAATTTGCGCTGTAAATGTCCGTTCAAAGTGGGTGCATGTGAACACGTGGTCATTTCCACCATCATGCACCATCTTACGTCTCAAACGCTTGGTGTGTGACTTTTCTGCAATAATTTTCTCCTTTGACTTTATTCCATTTCTGATATTTGCCCTCCATGCAACACGTTCAGCGGCGACTTGCTCCCAATATGCATTATCAATGCCTGTATCAATCATGTCCCGCTTACACACATCTTTGTATCGTAGTAGAGGCCGACCCTGAGATCTCTTACCCATCTGTAATTCACCAAAAAAGATATCCTTTGGTATTCTACCATTATCCATCCTCCTAAGATGTCCTATCCATCTAAGTCTACGAAGACTGAGCATGGAATAAACTGTCACACAACCTGATCTTTCCAATACTTCAGTATTTGTGATTTTGTCTTGCCACTTAATACCAAGAATTCTTCGCAGACACCGCATATGAAAGCTGTTTAAGTTGTTCTCTTGGTGTGAGTAAGTTGTCCAGGTTTCACTGCCATAGAGGAGAGTACTAAGGACACAGGCTTGATAGACAAGGACTTTTTTTTACGGACTAACAATAACTTATTTATCTATGTAAGAAACTCAAGAAGTCAAAACATAAAATCAATCGGCAATTAAATTACAGAAAGAAAATAACATGTTTCACTCGAATTTACATCCATACTAGTTATCTTAATACCTAAATATGTCCACTGTGTTATATACTTCATCACGTATCTCTTTCCTTTTTAAATCATGAGACTTATATCTTGCTATCTGCAGTATATTCTATCCATTTACCTCCTACGTTTCCACTTCTTCAATAACTCCAAGTTTCTTTGAATAAGTGCTATCTCCACATCAATATCTTCTTCTTCGTATACTGTATCTTTCATACTACTATTTGATTCCGAATTTTCATCCATTTCTTCTTCATCTGTCTGTCTATTACTAGCAGCTGCCAATCTTTTCTTTTCTATATCCCATCTAATTTGTCTATCATTATTTCTTAACGTCCTTTCTAGTAGAGGCATATCTTCGCCGCTTGATGAATAATCTCTGATTCTCCTTTGTCTTTTCACTTCTCTTTCTCTCTGTCTTTCTATTCTCCTTTTCGTTGCTTGTCTAGTATTCTTAAATGGAGCACCTATCTCTTCTTCCATAGATTCTATACTATCATAATGACCCTCATTCATATTATTGTCTTCTATCGTTTTCGGTATTGTCTGTTCTTGAGTATCATCACAAACTGGAGTTGTTATTAACTGACTTTGTGCTGGATCTTTTCCAAAACCTGGGGTTATTGTAGCTCTTCTTGTGACTTGTTCATCTAAGTATACGGTGTCTGAATAACAATTATTATTATAATTATTGTTTCCCTTCTCATCCTCATCTCTTCTTAAGTGCTCTACGTGTGCCCTTGCCACATGTTCCGTGATCTGGTTCTTTATACTGTACGATACATTTCCTAGCTTTTCTAAAATGTAATAACCTGGAACCCAACGAGCATCAAATTTAGAGTTCCTTCTATGCTTCTTGTAATAAACTCTATCACCTACTTTAAATTCCTGTAATTTTGTATTCACGTTTCTGTACTTTTTCTGTCTTTCTCTAGCTTTAATTATATTATTCTTTAATCTTACGTGTGCTTTATGCATTTCCTGTATGATGACCTCTTGAAAGTTTTCCCCCATATATTTACGTCTTGGTTTTAACAGATTGTCTATAGGTAGTATTGGCTCTCTCCCGTGTATTAAATAAAATGGTGAAAACCCCGTGCTCTCATTTTGATTTGTGCGTATAGCGCTAAGCGCAGGTCCTAGGAATAGATCCCAATCTTTTTCATGTTCATCGACAATCTTTGCTATAACATCGTACAATGTCCTATGTTGTCTTTCGTTCTTAGCATTTGAAGAAGGTCTATAGTATGATGTTTTTATATGTTTTATATTCAAATCTTTTAATAACTTTTCAAATTTCTTATTCACAAATTCTTTACCATTATCCGTAAGTACAATCTGTGGGCAACTAAACCTTGGTATAAATTCTTGTAAAAAGATATTAATGATAGTATCTGCGCTCTTGTCTGGAATTGCATATATTTCCGGCCAAAGACTGTAGACGTCCACTATATGAATTAGATATACATTCCCCGATAATGTTCTAGGGTGAGGACCTGATATATCTAAACTAACCTTTTGCATAGGAAACTCAGGAATATCGGTAACCTGTAAAGGACACTTAATTGTTTTCATATTCCTTAATCTGCATCTTTCACACGTATCGACATATTTACAAGCAGTTTTAAATAAATTTGGCCAATTATATTTATTCATGAGTGCTTTCACTAATTTATCACGACCTAGATGACCATTCTTATCATGATATGCTTTTAAGACTTCACTTTCTAAATGTTTTGGAATATATTTCCTTAGCTGTTCGTTTCTTTCACTCATGTAATATAATTGTTCATCCTCTTGCAAAACTAAATAATTCTTCTTATACTTATTCTCATCCGTTTCTTTTAATTTCTGTTTTATTTCTAAGATTTTTTGGATCTAATTCTTGTTCTTCTTTCATATTAAATTGTACTAAATGTGGGTCTTCTGCTCTAAGTTCAGACTCTTGATCCGTCGGTAAACTCTCAAAATCTTCACTATTTATTATGGCAGAATCTAGTATATTTACTTGCCAGTTTCGGTCGTCTATCTCCGGTTCACCTTCGTCTTCCGTGTTTCCTGATGACTGTGGATACGGGATTCTAGACAATAAATCAGCACATGTGTTAATCCTACCTGGTACGTATTCTATTCTTGTATTGTATCCCTGTAGATTCAATGCCCATGTCTGTATTTTCCTGTTCTGCACTGGAGCTTCTAACAAAGACTTTAAAGGCATGTGGTCAGTTCTAATAATAAAATTTGCGTTATGTAGGTAGTAGTTAAGTTTCTGAAGAGCATAATGAATAGCATAAGCCTCTTTCTCGATAGTAGACCATTTGCGCTGAGACCTGCTAAGTTTATGAGACAAGAAATAAATTGGCCTTTCATTTTTAGCCCCTGGTATTCCATATTCTTTTCCTTCATATGGTTGAACCAAACACGCTCCTATAGCATTATCTGAAGCATCTGTATATAGTATTAGCTGTTTATTCAAATCTGGATGTGTCAATAGTGGCACTATTGTTAAACTATTTTTTAAAAACTCGAACGCTTTTTGACATTCATCATCCCACTTAAATCTAGCATATTTGCCAGTTAAGTTAGTAATAGGCTCTGCTATTTTTGAGAACCCTGGAATGAAACGCCTATAATACCCACAGGTTCCAATAAAGGCACGAACTTCTTTACGTTAGTTGGAGGAGGTAACTCCTTAATAACTTTTATCTTGTCATGATCTGGTTTAATTCCGTCTCTATTAATAATATACCCCAAATATTTTGTTTCTATTTTTAAAAATTCACATTTACTAAGCTTTAGTTTGACATCATGTATTCTTAGTCTGTCGAATACTAATTTTACATGTTTTAAGTGATCATCTACATCTCCTGCTGTATAAATTAGAATGTCATCTATGTATGTCAATGCAAACTTTTGCATACCCTCTAATACTTGATTAATTAGTGAATATACTCGATGCGTGAAAGCACAAGTCCTTGGAACAGAAGTAATAGCAAAGACTGCTATACTTCTGTTCCAAAAAACTTGTACTTTCACGCATCGAGTATGCCCAGGCCATCCTCACTGTCAGCCCTACACAGATTGGAAGACTTGAAAAGGTACAAAACGAAGCCATACGCATCATTTTGGGCTGCACGAGAGACACCAGCTGTGTAGCAATGAGATACCTCCTTGACTTCCCGACAATGGAACACAGGATCAAGATCTGGAGAGCTCGTGCATACTTAAAAATAAGTGCAGATGAGTAGCACCCTCTGCATGACGCTGTATTCAGAGAAAAGGGTGACAGGCTAAAGAGGGGCAAATCATGGATGGGTCGGGCGGAAGATGTCGTCGGACAGGTCTGCAGTCTTACCAGTATCAACCCCGACAAGGAATGGGTGCCGGTGCCTCCAGCTTTTAAGTGTACCTTCTCCTGCATTATCACACTCGACAGACGGTGCAGAGAGCAGAACCCTGCCGCTGTCAATGCAGAGGTTAACGCGCTCATCTATGATCACTCAGATAGCCCCGAAGTGCTCATCTATACAGATGGATCTGTTGTAAAGCAGCAGAGAAGTGCGTGGGCATTTACAGCCCGTTCAGCGGGCCGAACCGTTCAAGAATCCAGTGGTGCCCACTCTATGACCACGAGCAGCATGACGATGGAGGTGATGGCAGTTACACAGGCTTTCATATGGCTGGAATCACAGCATTATACCAACGTGTGTGTACTAAGTGATTCAATGAGCATGATTCAGAAGGTCGAAGCTGGATCTGTACGTAGACAGTGGACTGAGTCGCTGCGGAAGTCTGTTGTCCGCAAAGTCACCTTCATCTTCGTCCCGGGACATGCGGGAGTCGAGGGAAATGAACGAGCTGATAAATTGGCTGGCTCTGCACCCCCTGTAGATGGCCAGCCCATGGATCGTGCGGATGTTATTAACGCCCTTAAAGATATGGCGAGAACAGAGGATTTTGACGCCAGTGATTCCACATCGCTCTCCAGGATGAAAGACCTGGGAGTAAGAATCGGCACAGCCAGACGCGAGAGGTACATCGGGAAAACAAAGCGCCTCGTCAACCAACACAGAACTGGCACTATTAGCCACCGGACGCTGATGCTATGCTGGGGGGAGGATCTGAGCACCTATGGACATGTCCGGAGTGCAACGAAGATACCCCAACTGATAACTAACTAACTAACTTGATTAATTAATAACTTGTAGTGAGATGGCGCTGTTCGAACCCCAAAAGGCATTCGTAAGAATTCGTAAGAACCCATATGAGTACAGAATGCACTTTTCTTCTGAGCATCCTCTGACATCGGGATACACCAGAATCCTGATCTTGCGTCTAATGTCGTGAAGAATGTAGAGCCATTAAGTAAACCCAAAATATAATCAATCACCGGCAATGGGTACGCTACATTCTTAGTGATTTTGTTCAACGCCCTGTAGTCGCAGCAGAATCGATGTGAACCGTCAGCTTTGGTCACGATGACAATCGGAGATGACCATTCCGACTTCGATCTTGTTATTATTCCTGCTTTCAACATATCTTCTATTGCCTTTTCAACAATTTCTCTATTCCTTAAGGGAGTTCTATACGGTTTTAAACTAATTGGTGGATGATCTCCCGTATCTATTTCCATTGTAACTGTTTTTGTCCTTCCCAATTCTAAATCATTAATTGCAAATACATCCTGATTTTCTTTTATAAGTTGTTCTAATACTTTCTTATTTTCTGGTGGAGTTTTTAACTGTGCCAACAATTCTTGTTCTCTTGTCATTTTGTCTAGTGAATGTATTTGGGCTATATTTCTTCTGAATGGATGGATCAATTCATCCTTCTGCACGTTTCCTTTTCTTTCGCGTCCGCGTCTGTTATTAATTCTTTCACTAGGAGTTTCTGAATAATTTGTTCCCTGCATTTCTACTCTATCTGTTGCTAATATGTCATTAATGTTATGTTCTACTTTGGCTATTACACATCCTCTGTATAATTTAATTTCTCTACCCGTGTTGTTAATAATCATTACTGGAAAAGTTAAGTGTTTATCTAATGATATTATTCCATCCGGGACTTCTAGACCAGGCTCATCAATTACCTCCCTTTGCAATTCAGTGATTCTAACTGTATGTCCCACTACATAATACGGATTTCTTTTTACCTTTGCTTGTATCAAATTGACCGTCTGTGGTTTTAACGTCGTAGACATTTTAACTCTAACCAGTGATGAAATGTGCATGTCTTCTTCTAAATCTATATATACGTCTTTGAATTTTAATTTGTGTAAATAAAAAAAAAGTCTTACACCGTTCTTTGTTAAAAAATCTCTTCCTATAAGCATATTTCTATTTAAATCTTTCACTACATGAAAAAGATGTCTTACGTTGATCCCTCCTAATTTAAAATTCATTATTGTTTGTCCAATTACTTGTAAATTTTGTCCTGTAACAGAGTGAAGATTATTATGACTCCTAAATATTCTGCAATTTCTCATTATTTTATATAAAAAACTTTCTTTGATTACACTAACCTGAGCTCCTGAATCAATTAATGTACGAACTCTATATTTTCCTATTTCTATTATACATGAGCTGGGATCTGTTTTATTTTCTGTAAACTGTTTGATTTCATCTAGTTGAAAGTATTCTCTACTCGTCCTATTATACCTGTTATTAAAATATTCTTTAAATCTTGGGACCTTGTTATTTTCCCTCCTACTACCGGTCCTATTTAATAGGTAGGGCGCCGGTTTTCCTGCGTTCTTGTACTTGTACAACTTCTGTGTCTATCTTCCACATCCCTATTTAATCCTGCTATTGCCATTTCTACTTTGTGTATTCGACTGGACACGCCTGTTACCACAAAAGCGAAAAATGTGCCCCCGTTGACCACAAAACCAGCAGACTATATTTGTGTTATTTGTGTTACTTACCGTCTCATTTGTAGGATTTCTAATTTGTCTTCTTCCATTATAGGCATTTCTATCACTACCTTGTAATGTGTGTATACCTCCTCTCCTATTCCATCCGAACCTTGTTTGTCCTATCTCCATAGGCTCCTCAATCCTGTCTTCTCGACTAGTTCCTATTTCTCGTCCTACTCTCAATCTGAATCTACGTCTCAAATTTTCCTCTTGTACCGCTATATCTACAGCTTGTGATAACCTCTCAGGGTTTTCCCTCATCAGCTTAAATTTCAGTCCATCTGATTTTATACCATCTACAAAAATCCCGACCAACATCCTCTCCACCTCTTCTCCTCGCACGTTCTGTCCTATCGCTGAACAATTGTACCGTTTCTCCAGTGTTTTGTTTGGACTGTCTTAACACCGAAAACGCATGTTGTGGGTCTGTTATTTCTGCGTACTTATGGGCCAGGTCGTCTTTGAACTGCTCCCATGTCTCATCCACCCTAGCCTCTAATTTCCTTCTGATATGATCAGAGACCGGTTCTGTTGCTGCCTGATAAGCAAGTTTCATTTTCTCTTCATCTGATGCTGACACCAAATATGCATATTTCTCTATTGAAGTTACCCACTTCTTAAAATCTTTCGCCTGTCCGCTAAATTTAACAATTTCAGCTGCCATTCCTTGTTGTTTCATTACTGTGTTGAGTTTACTTATTACCGACCCTATCCTCTTCAAAACTTGTGTCAGTGAACCTTGTTCTTCTGCCATGCTGAAATATTTTACTATACACTTATACAATCAAATTCACATTTATAACAACCTATTTTAAAGATATGATCGTATTTAACTTACAGAATTCCTAATAATAATTGTTCAATCAGTCAATAGTATCTAAAATGATATTTAAAGTTTAACTAATTACCATTATTTCTGCTCTTGATCCAAGGAATATGGATTCACCTATGTCCGCTGAAAATTTTCTTGCCAGGTAGAACCCAATCGTTAGGAGTTTGTATTTGTTGAAATCATCCAATCGACCACATAATTTCGGTGAGCTTCTTCTTCCAACGTCTCGAGTTTCAGTACCTTCAGCCCCTGGTTGGGCCCCTACCAGACTTCCGCCTTCTTTTCACCCGATAACAGGGCACATCTAAGCGACGTCTTGAAAACTGGTCTAGCTCAATAAAGCGATTTGACTTTGGGTCCCCTCTTCAGCAGGTCGGCAACCCAGTTTGCCCAACCACCTCCGAGGGTTCCCTAACGATATCGCCTTTGTTGAAAAACATTCCCGATTTATTAGAGCAAACACGAGTGAAAATTTTTCTTACTTTCCAACCAAAGGAGCAATTGGCTTGATTCTTCAGGCAGTCAAGGTCACGGTTCAGTGAACATAATGGCTTTGAGTTCACTCTAGGTAGTCTTGATACAAAGAAGGTGACCGCTCTCTCAGAACAACGTTTCCATTGGACTCAAGTTGTTTATATTCGTTTTGAAATTTCTTTGCTCCTGAACCTGGACAATCTTAGCATGGGTCTGACTGACCTTCAAACGTAAGGTTAACAAACGGCTGGAACAGATGACAAATCGAGCGTCCTGGCAAATTTTGATGAAAATTACGTCGACTCAGGTGGCAAAAATGTGGAACAGCTTCCCTCCACTGGTAACAATGTTATGTAGATGGTTCCATCTCATTATCTTGATTTTAATTTGGTTAGTCCGAAAATTGCTTCAAACTTTTGACTTCCAAAAAAATCATCCGGTCTTATACTTTTGTTTTGAAGGACCCAGAGAAAACCTGTTGGTTATTCATATTTTTCTTTTCTCAGTAGGGTGGTAACAATCTCATAGAAGTCCGCTATGGCAGGCCGGTTTCCATAATTCGCATTGTGGCCACGGCATTATCCAAAAATCGAGGTGCTGGTCTGCGGCACCATTTCATCCTCCTGTAACAATGTGCACACAGAGAGGACTAACAAGTTCTGCTGGGTGAATATAAATCAAGCTTTATTTGAATTTGATGGCCACTACAAAATCTGAATACAATTCAATCCTGATGGCGACTTCTCTTCTCTAGTCCTAGGTGTTTACTGACTGACCCAACAACAAGCCACGTCACGACTTGAGCATCCTTCCTCTCATTCCATCCTGATGCTCAAGCGTGCTGTAGCTTTGCACACCTAACTAATACATTCTGCTACAGCCGCTAATATGTTATTGTCAACAGACTCCAAAACCAAATGACAAGGCAATATTTTAATAGGATAGGTGCAGTCACAACCTACTCTCTGGGATTTCCAACTGTCAAAGGATGTGTAACGTTCACATAATACCTTTTATTTTTCGCCATTGTCTGAAAGGATATTCATCTGATCCACTACCGAAATACGTGTGGTACAAGCCGTGTGACATTATAATTTTCCCATGAAAGAATGTCATCAGCTGTATTACGACCCAGATTATTTAGAGCTATTGACTGACTCCGTATACCCAAGCCAGCTTGATTTTCTTTAATGCCATTTGTAATTTCATACAGCATTCGACATGGTTCTTACTCGTAATAGTTGGGTATGTCAGTTGAGCTATGCTTATCATAAAATATAGTATCAGTAAATTATATTACATCCTAAGGTTAACTAACTAAGCATTATCTTTTCGTCAGGTGTTCTCTTCATGTTGCCATTCAGCACAACTCCATTGACGTATTGAAAGTCCTGTTAAAGTATGGCGTGGACCCCAACGAACCATCAGGAATAGCATTGCAAGCCAGAAGTCGGAGAAGCAGTCAGTACAGTAACAGTGATGGGCAAAGCCCGCCAGTTCCATTGACGTCCCCGCCAAGTTATCTGCATCATCAATGTCTTCAGTCAGAGCAGTGCTTACATTCGTCTGTCCACGGAATTTCCCACGAAGGACATCATCATTCAACCGATGAACATGCAAAATCCCTGCTACAGCAACACCATCAGGAACATGGTCCTAAATGTGCACGTCGATTAAATGACGCAACCAACATTAGTTTCTCCCGTTCGCCAGACAACATCCCTTCTGGGCACCATCCTGCCCAGCTGCCCGACATTGTTGAAAGCGTTGTGGAAGCAGAGTTTAACTTCGCTACTATTTATATAAAGGATGAACTGTTTAATCTGCCTTGTCTCTTTCAGGCCGTGGTTGAGGGTAACTCTCACATAGTGCAGCTCCTTCTGCGTTATGGTGCACAACCAAACACGCAAGACACACGCGGTTGCTCTCCGCTGCATTTAGCATGTAGTCCGGAATTCCACAACTTGGAAATTATTCGAAGTCTGGTTAAATATGGAGGTCGCATCCATTTGCAAAATCTGAAAGGAGTTTCTCCATTTACTCTATGGCCCGAAATACTCAACGAGCAGCGGGCGGTGATTCGAGCGGCTTTAGCAAGGGTAAACATCCAGCCTAATCACAAACCTCGTTCGAGAGCATCCACGGGAACGAGTCATAATACAAGAGACAGTCCCTTATCCCTGACCCCCACTCACGATTCTGCAGCCTTGATATCTCATCGTTCTGGAAGTATTAGCAGATTTTTCAAACGCCTCAGTTCTGATCAAAAGGCCAGAAGCAGGGATCGAAGGATCACCAGGGATGAAAGTTCCTTATTTTCCACGGATGCAGCCAGGGAAAGGACATACTCCATTGGGTCTTATCGCAGCCAAAGAAGTCGTCATCTTTCTTCGTGTGTCCAGGAAGACTTGGAGAGCGATATATCAATGGTAAATTTTGTGGGTGTCTGTTTATTGTCTGTATGTTTTCATGTCTGCCTTTTATAAGTGTGTTTTTGTTGTTAGATGGGCTTACACCTTTTGTTTCCATGTGTTTACAAATGTAATCGGAATTTATACTCCTCTTTATATCTCCGTTATAAACGAAAGCATTACAGACTTTGAAGAAACAATTGTACTTGCACACTCAATCAACTTAGTCACAGATCTACATTTATTTAGTACCAGCTATATCCTTTGGCAGTCGCTTCTCCATCCTTTATTCACCCATACAATTTTACATCTTGTCACTTTAACTCTTTCTATTCCAAACAGTCGTTATCTTATGTTAACCCATCAATGTTGGTAGTTTCTGTAACACTGTCTGTCCCCAGCTGTTGTACATTGGCATTTGCTTTCTGCTCCACACACGCATAAACACGGACACATACACATACACACACGCATACACAGACACACACGAGAGGCAGCCGAGGACAGAAAGAGTTGAGAACAAAATGGGAACCAACTCAGAATCTTGTACTGCTGTAACAAACAATAATAATGACAACATCCACCAACAGCAATTTATGTTACTACCATAACTACTACTACTACTACTACTACTACTACTACTACTACTACTACTACTACTACTACTACTACTACTACTACTACTACTACTACTACTACTTCTTCTTCTTCTTCTTCTTCTTCTCCTCCTCCTCCTCCTCCTCCTCTTCTTCTTCTTCTTCTTCTCCTCCTCCTCCTCCTCCTTCTTCTTCTTCTTCTTCTTCTTCTTCTTCTTCTTCTTCTTCTTCTTCTTCTTCTTCTTCTTCTTCTTCTTCTTCTTCTTCTTCTTCTTCTTCTTCTTCTTCTTCTTCTTCTTCTTCTTCTACTTCTTCTTCCACCACCACCATTCGTAGGAATAACAATAATAACTTTCTGTTGCTGCTGATATGACTACAACTACAAAGACTGCTACCACATTTACTACTTTTGCTAGTACTGCTGCGACTACTGTTATTACATGATCCCTCGATTGTATGAAATAGGAAACATTGTTAATCAAACGCGTGACTTCAGTCATTTACAGCACGAGGGTTTTTAAGATAAGTTGTTTTCGTAAACGTGTTGATTTTGGTTGTATAGTGACAAATGCCAAACACGTTTCTCTCATTTGGGAGGACTTTCATTACTTGTGATCGATAACTAAAATCACTCAGAACGAATCAGAATCCTAGGGGGACGATTCACGATTGCGTCTATCATATCCACGATCTTGCGTTGTGCATATGCACAGGAATCTGCACAGAAAAGGCAGCTGCACGTTCTAGGTTCTGTGAGTAAATCAACGGAAAGAAGACGTGAAATTAGTCATCTTTACAGGAACACAATCACACATGGCAAAATGGACGTCACGGCTGCAGCCTTTGTCAGCACTCAAACAACAAACATCCGCTGATACACCTAACTTTATGCAAACGTTACTTAGCTGCTGTGTTATTTAATTCACTTTATGTTCGCTCGCTCTGAACCCAGACTTGGTCCATACGTATAATTACACTAGACTTATTGTAGCGAGTAGGCTAGCTTTGCCTAATACCAGTGTCCCTCGCCATGAGGTGAACCCACTCTGACATCTGAAGTACTTGTAATTGACGTCACCAAGTCAACAATGAGAAGTCAACATTTAGCCCAACTAACCATTGGAGGGGTTGAACCCGCTACCTCGCCATCAGCACACAGGTAGTCTAAGAGAGAGCCCTCTTATCTATTCGGCCATGTCGCTCTCCAAACTTAGTTGAAGTTGATCCGCCTTGGGAGTAAGTCAAGCAGTGCACAGCTCTTAGGGCGTAAGATCGAATCAAGGGCAGAACCATTCAGAGATAATGAGAATGAGTCGCAGACAGTTAGGAAGGAGAGTCATCTTTGACTCATCCAATCGGATATGAATCATGCTATTAATGTAATGGCGGCCGGCGTGACACTGGCCGCATCAGCCACCGAGTGCCGTTTGGTCTATAAACATGTGGGTCCAGCTCCAAATGTCCAGTGCACTTTAGGCGTGTGAAGGGAGCCTTTACTGTTGATGTTGACACGCTAGTGAATTAAGACTGGTATAACATCCGCAGTGATACTGGGGCAGTGAATATCACGCCCAGACTTCTCGGATAAGGGTAAAACGTAAGAGACTCATGTCACCACTGAGAAATGTAAAAATCTCTTGACAGTTAATGAAAATGAAGCCCAATACGCCACTGCTCACTGACATTCTCAAAACTGGAATACTGGCCCACAGCAGTACAACAGAAAGAATTATAGCATATGAAATTCTGGCACTTATACATTTCCATTATGGCCAGTGCTACAGGAAAAAAATTTTGAAAAGTTTACAGGCAAAAGGATGGACATTTGCTCAGAATGTTAACCCATATAGCTCTGTTACTTTCCGCTGAACTGCCTGCCGAAAGTGTCCCACACAGTCAGAGCTCCTAAACTCCAGCAACGACCCACAGGGGTCTTGGAAACATTGTGCTGATAAGCTGAATGATAGTCCAAGAACCCACGACATTCGCAAGACAGCACCATATGTTTATAGACCAATCGATACTAGATGTGTGATGTGGTCCATATAGCACCGACCGTATTTACTTCCCAGTACATTTGCTGGTGCCTATGATCGCTAGATCGACATAGCAGCCCAGAAAAATTTTAATAACCCTGCTTCAGTTTGGTTCCGAAGACAGAACTAATTGATGAGAGGCAAGTGTTCTAGCCACTCAACCACCACAGCTGACATCTTCGTGTGTACCCAACGACTATTTTCCTATTGTATCTGTGGATATGTAAATGTGCCAAGAAGACCATTACACTTCTCCTTCTGCCTTTAATTCTCCTGGTGGAGTATAGGCCCATAACCACGCATGCCAACTCTTAATGTCACTTGATGGTTGGTTTTAATTGTCTATGGTAAGAAGTATTCACTCTCACACGAATTCTTTTTTAGTCGCCTTTTATGAACTGCACGAGAGTTTTTTTTTTGTTTGTTATATTGATAGCATTCTTTGCTTCCCATTTAGGGTCCCGTTAACGTACGATTATATTAGTCATCTTATAATTTTGTTTTACAATCACATTGTAACATGAATCCTTTTTTTTTTCTTCAAATAATAAGTGGAATGTTGCTATCCCATAATGTGTGCAAAGCGCATGATCGCTAAACGCCATGGCTCGTGTTTAAGATGGGAAACGTGTTAATTCTAGGGACAACAGGCTTAGCAGAAGCGGGTCATTAACTTCACAGACTGGCATGGCAACCCTTGATCACACAATAGAGTTAACGCGCTTGGAGCTGTAATCTCTCTAATCTAATGCGAGTTATGTCCTTGCAGAGGCTAATTCATTTTAAGCAATGAAGTGAGGAGGAAAACAAGGGCTCAGAAATAAAATAGAAAACTTCAGAGGGATATTATGTGACAAGGATGGGACAGGATTGTACAATGCATGCAGGTAGATGCTCAACAGCTGTGGATTATCATCATCTTGTAATCTATCAAGTGGTGTAGACTTTCCTGCATCTAGAGCAGTGGTTCTCAACCTTTTTCGGCCCATGAACCCCTTCACCATATTTTCAGAACGTCATTTCCCCTCTTTCGTATTTCCTCCCTAAAATTCCCCACCCCACCCCTGCACAGTATACGTAAAATTGGAAGCTAAATTTAATAACACATACCAGGAAAAAGACTAGACGTCTACATTAAACGTGATTTGCGGGTTTACATACGTTTTAAAGTGAATTTCAAAGGGCGAGAAGTACAGAACCGTAAAATATGGAGAGAAAAACAATATCAAGTAATCAGTTCTTGAATTAACGCGATCTTGAAATAATCTTAATTCCCCCCCCCCCCGCCCCCTGGAACCCTAAATCCCCCCCCCCTGTTGAGAATCACTGATCTTGAGGGTATAATGTGACAAGGATGTGATAGGTTTTGTACAATGCATGCCGGAACCCGCTCAACAGCTGTGGATTACCATCATCTTGTTATCTAACATTTTGCGTGGACTTTCGTATACATAGAGGGTATGTTGTTGTTTGTCCATCAAGAATGATGATGACCATTCATTTCATCCAGTGGGGTTGAAGGTGTGGAGCCGTGGGTTCTAAGATGGCTGATAAGGCCTATTTTGGCTCGAAATGTTCTTTGACAATGTGGACAAAGAATGCTTGACGTCTCTGGAGGAGGATTTCCTGCAGTGGTTTTTCTGTCCTGCCTTTTCTTCACAGCTCTTGCAGTCCTGGTTGCCTCACATATAACTGCACCTTTGCGCAATGATGCACGCCACGAATTTCGGTCTCTGGCTGCAGCCTCCCAGGTGTCATGATGAATTCCAAAAGCATTCAGTGAAATTTTCAGAGTGTCTTTAAAACGTTCCTCTGGCCACCTTGGGAGCGTTTACCACAACGCAGTTCGCTGTAAAAAATTCGTTTAGGGAGCCTGTGATCTGGCATGCGAGTCAAGTGACCAGCCCAGCGAATCTGATTCTTCATCAGTAGAGTGTGGATACTGGGTATGGATGCTCTTTCTAGGACTTCAGTGTCTGGAATCTTGTCTTGCCATTTAATCTTCAGTAGCTTCCTTAGGCAGACTGTGTGGAAGTGGAAAGAGGGTATAATGTGACAAGGAAGGGATAGGTTTGTAAGGATTATATAGGTTTGTACAATGCATGCAGGTACCCGCTCAACAGCTGTGGATTACCATCATCTTACAATCTACCAAATGGTGTCGACTTTCGTGTATCTCCACAGAACCCAGTCCTTCGCGTTTAGGATCAAGTACATTGATGCTGTTTTCTGTTTCACCTTCTTAGGCAATCCAGAATCATTGCTATTGATCTGCCTCTACATCTTCTACCGCTGATATGACCAGTCATGATGATTTCCAACGCCTTTCGCCTCATTATATTAATAAAGGGCGCTTTTGCTTTCTGGTGGAATATCAACAGCGGAGGTTGATCCAGAAAACCAAAGACAGAGATATGTGGACAGTCATGAACGCCTAGCCAGCGGGCATGGCAATTGTTGATGTTGATGAATTTCACGAGCCTCTTTAGCTGTTACTTCCTCTATCATTGCCCCAATGTTTAAAAGCATCAGCGACATCCTTTTGTTTAAGAATAAGTGGGCCTTCTAAGTTTCTTTGGTCTTTTAATTTGCTGTTTCTCCACCATATAACTTAAATATACAATCATTCCATTTCTTTGCAATGACACTTTTCTTTTATTATCTTACTTATATTTTTTTTTTAATTTCAAACCTCCTCCTCCTCCTCCTCCTCCTCCGCCGCGCTTCTTCTTCTTCTTCTTCTTCTTCTTCTTCTTCGTCTTCTTCTTCTTCTTCTTCTTCTTCTTCTTCTTCTTCTTCTTCTTCTTCTTCTTCTTTCTTCTTCTTCTTCTACTTCTTCTTCTTCTTCTTCTTCTTCTTCTTCTTCTTCTCTTCTCTTCTTCTTCTTCTTCTTCTTCTTCTTCTTCTTCTTCTTCTTCTTCCTCTTCTTCGTCCGCTTCCGCTTCTGTTTCTGCGCCTGCGTCTGCGTCTGCGGCTACTCCTTCTCCTTCTCATTCTCCTTCTGCTGCTGCTGCCTTTGCAGCTGTTTCTTCCGCTTCTTCCCCTTCATCCTCTTCGTCCTCTTCCTCCCCTTCGTCCTCCACGCCCTCCTCGTCCCCCTCGTCCTCCTCCTCTTTCCTCCTCCTCCTCCTGTTAACTCATTAATTTGTCTGTGCATAAGTTTTGTATCTTTTACATAACTGAATTCAATTTTGCTGCACTGTTCATTAAATCAATTTACATCTTTTAGGCATTTATCGCGCATTTCTTTAATTATCTCATCATATTTGTCTGTGCTATTGTTACATTCCTGCCTCAACTAGCGCCCTGACGTGTCACGTTAATATTGTACATTTATCGACTATATTGTTGCCACCAGTAACTTAATGGCCTGGAGTCTCCTATGGCAAATGACATCCTATGCCAGACAAGGCTTATTATGGCAGCCATTTACTTTGTTCACTAACGTCTATTCGTGTTTCCTCATATTCTCTTTGAATGCTGATGTAGTGAGTTCCATTTCCATTCCATATCCGCATGGGGGTCTTTTACCTCGACTTATCACAGCCATTTTTAAATGCGTGACAAATGATTACCTTGCTCTGCTCAGCTGCAGGCTTGACCATTGACCCCGGTGAATACTCTAAGATGCTGTTTTTGCCATACCATGATGTTCCCTATCCTCTACCACACACACACACACACACACACACACACACACACACACACGCACATGCACATGCACTCGCGCACGCACACACGCACACACACACTCACACACGTCTCTCACTACCACACACTCACGCCTCTTTCCACACACACACACACAAACAAACACACACACACACACACACACACACACACACATACACACACACTGCTAAGTGGCACGCGTAAGAAAAGTGGACAGCCAGTGAAGAAAACATTTTTAAAAAGTCATTCGTTTAAAGGTAATTTAAATATAATGTTAGTTTCTTGTTGGTCAGAATCTGCCATCATCAAAACCCCTAGACTCCACACTTACCACCAAGTGTTGCTGTATGCTGTATGTCGCCCTTTCTGTACCCAGTTACTAATGATTTGGCGGTTGATAAATGAGCGGTCGGCACACATGTCGCACTCTGCAACATCTGCTAGCTCCAGTTTACGTCAGACTAGTTCTACTTTCAGATATTAGCGTAGGGTAGAGTACAAAAGGCAAGAGAAGCTTTCATAGCACAAGGACATTTATAGAAGTCGAAGGGAGTTAAACTTAGTACCAAACTTCCAATATTTAAATATAGTGAAATCTCGCTTAACGAGCATAATTCATTCCAGAACCTTACTCGTAAAGCGAAACACTCGTTAAGAGAAACAGTTTTCCCCATACAAATTAATGTAAAATACGATAATGCGTTCCATGCCAAAAAATACTCAAAATATTTTGTATAAACATTTATTCAAAGACAATTGTATATACATTGTTAAGGAGCGTGATTCATCTTCCTCTTCTATCGCGGAATGAACGAACCTGGGATGAGAATTCGATTTGTAGAAAACAAAAACAAATTGAAATAATTAATTTACAATTTATAATACATACCTAATTCTTTTATTTTTACTAGAAAGCTGTCTAGAGAAATTTGTCTTTGCCGACGCTTCAGAATTTGGTGGAAATGCGACACAGCATTATCATTACATAAATTAGTAGCTCTCATAGTCACTGCCTTATTAGGGTGATGGTTCTCAATGTACGATGCAAGAGTTTCCCATGCTTTCAACATTTCTCTTATTGCGCCAGAAGATTGTTGGTTTGCTGTTACCTTCTCCTCCTCCTCCTCGGACAAACTCTCCTCCATAACTTCTTGCTGTGAAACACAATGTAATTCCATAAGTTCTTCGGTGGTCAGCTCTTGGCTATGCTCTTCCACAAGCTCATCGATATCTTTGTTATCCACCTCCAGTCCTATGATCTTGGCCAAAGACATAATCTCTCTGACTACAAGCTCCACGGGTACTGTCTCAAACCCCTCAAAGTTACATTCGACAACGCTCTCTGGCCAAAGCTTCTTCCAAGCAGAAGTGAGGGTTCTCTTGGTAACACCTTCCCAAGCCTTTTCAATCATCTTGAGGCAGGCAACGATGTGAAAGTAATATTTCCAGTCCCCCCTTAACGTGTGTAAAAGGGTCCTTTACTTTTGTTGTAACTTACTGTTATTTATCTTAGCCATTATTATAGACAATTGATGTCATGTGAACCCCTGATCACGTATTGGGACAGAACATTACGGATTCAGGGAGTATGCTAAGTAAGGTGGAGAAAGGACTGTTTCGTGCAAAAGCTAATGGTCGATGTTTGGTGCAGGAGAGCCTGGCGTATGATACCACAACATCTAGCTTAAGAATGGAGGTGGAGGCGGTCAGCGCAGCTTTCCGCTGGATGGAGAACACGATACATACACACATCGTGATTGTAACTGACACAGAAAGCATGCTGAAGATTGTGAGGACAGGCAGGCTTCGTTCAGAGTGGCTTGCTTCGCTTCGGAGGTCACCTGGATCTTTTCTCAGGGACATGCCGGTGTGCTGGGGAATGAACAGGAGGACAGATTGGCTGGATGGGCAAAACTTGGTGGAGTATTGATGCATGACAAGGCAGAAGTGGTTGCGGTCTTGTGGGAGCATGTGTACACCTCGGAGGAGCAAATGGATCACCATAGGTCTGGCAAGAATGATGCAGCGAGGAGTGACGAGGGGATCTGGCCGACGCTCGACGCTCAGAGGAAAGACGAGACGGACATATAATCAGATTGCTACTGGAACTATTGGTGTTGGAACACTTCGCTGGCTGCTGAGGATGGGGACGGAGCGCTTAAGGGAATGCCCCGAATGTCGGTTCCTAAATCAATCAATCAATCAATCAGGAATGATTCGTGAGGAATGGCTATCATCGCTTCAGGGGTCACAGATTGTGACAATTGAATGGATATTTTGCCCTGGCCATGCGGGCAG